>WFKH01003881.1:60861781-60880004 GCA_016163765.1 Magallana hongkongensis
CAACCAAAAACCAAATGCAACCAAATGCAAGGGAGAGAATTCAGTATTTTTTTCTAATTCAATTGGCACAATATAGGTGACAATTCTAGACGTTTCGGTTGAAAATGAGACTTGATGAGCTTAATCCTTTCCTGACTTATTAATATCCCATGATCTGTAAACCAACTTTTATAATTTGCGACTTTTATTTTTATTTAACACTCGAGTGGCCAACTGGTTTGTGGTGACTATACTTAATATAGGTCATTTGTTTTTGCGACCTAGACTACGTTTACCATCTTTAACAATACAAAACATATTAAAACAGAGGCATATACTCTGTACAGGGAAATATTTATTCTCCCTTTTTTATTTTCGCCCCATTCGCCCTCGTTGTCAGCTGGTATAAGACTGGGCAAATTCAAAAACAGTTTTTAAATAACTGTGTTAATTAGGTAGAATATCTATTTCTAAGTGTGTCTGGGCAAATTCAAGACAGGGTGAAACTGTTTGCAAGTGTAGAAGGCAAAAAAACCAAAAACCAACCCACACACAGTGTGAAAATAACGTTACCCTGTACACATTCACAACTTAATGAAGCTCTTGCAACAACTTTGCTAAAGTTTCTTACACAGGAATAATAAAAAACACTTTACAGTATCTGTCAGGCATCTATATACATGTAGGTAAAAAGCATTAAAAATATGTAGTATAAGAATATTCAAATCAAACGAAATTGTTTTCAACAGTTTACAGTTTCATAATCACGCTTAGATAACGTGATAGCGAGAAACATGACATTATTTTATTTTTTTTTATAGAAAAATCCATTTAGATTTATTTTGCATTTAAAAGGACAATAATGGTTTAATATTTTTGATGTGATTGTGGATAAAAGGGTGGATTGCTGATGCAAATGATGCTGATGTCTCTAATTGGATGCCAAGGAAACCATAATCTGAGTCAATTTTTAGTGCTTAACCAAAGATCACAAAAATGTTAGAAATTCTTAAAGTCTAAAACAACACTGATATGTGTATTGATTTTTACCCCACATGAACATTTTTCTCATCTGAAACCTTAGTCCTATGTGTCACAACATTATCTTGTCTCTATGTCTCTTTCTGACTAAATATTTCTCTCTCTCTCTTTCTCTCTGTCTTTTCTGTTTCTCTCTCTCTCTCTCTCTCTCTCTCTCTCTCTCTGAGACTCTGAGACTCTCTTTCTCCCTCTCTCTGTCTCCTCTTTCTTACTATGGTATCTCTCTCAGAAAAAAATGCTTTGTTTTAAATTCTAATTGTTTCTCGTATCCCTGAAAATCTTTCTCTGAAATACTCATTTTTTGCTCATTCTCCCTTCATCTCTCTCTCTCTCTCTCTCTCTCTCTCTCTCTTCTCTCTCTCTCAACCAAACTGAATATTTAGGAAAGGACAATTCAATAAATTTTAGCTTTAAAATTTGAATATTTTCCTATATATTTATACAGACCTCAAGCCAGCTATGGCAAAAAATATAGTTGGATGAAGAAACAAGGCTGGAAAAAATTACAGTGAATAAATACCTGAATTGAAAAGTCATTGTTTGATTTTCAATAGAATCACTTTGATAAACCCTTAAATATATCCTACAGTCACTTTTTAGGAGCATTAAATGTTTAGAAATCGATAATAAACTGCTTCTCAATTTTGATAATCATTGATTTGTATTAAAGAGTGTATTGATCAGTATATAAATATCTTTGTTTCCAAAAAAATGCCAAGTTCACATACTTTTAGGGTTTGAATACATGAAAAAGATTCAGATTTGTGAAAGATGCAAATAAGTTCCTGCTAAATCTTAACTAATAGAAAATGTGTCAAAAACAAACACAAAACCGACCAATCCCATGGCTATTTGAAGACGCATTATAACCATTGATTATATGGTAATAGTTTGTCTGAAAAAAAATTAACATCTATATTTACTTTGAAACTTCAGTTGATGACTGAAACTCATGATATTAAACAATAAATCTATTAAATAGTTGGATGTAAAATGTTCAAGCTCAGATTGTTACTTACAGATTTATCAGGATGCAAATTATTAAATCCAAATAATTTGGTCCAGAATTAAGATGCCCCAGAGATAACAAGAGCCTTGGATGCTAAAGGTTGTAATCCTGGACATATTAAGTACATACTAGGGCATCCATTTTATTGGAATTGGTGAAAATCACAGTTTTAAGGATACATAAGTTCTTGGCCATCAAGCTGAAATTGTTGCTTATAAATTTAATATCTGGATGCTTCATTTAATCCAAATGATTTGGTCCAAAATGAATTTGAGTTGCCTTAAAACTGGCATCGAGGGCATCAATTTGCGTGGATTTTGTAAAAATCACAATTTTAAGGATAGGTAGTCTTGGCTTAAATTAATTGTCCTATCAATACAATATGTTATTAGAAATCGCACTTCAATGAACATTTTATTTCATGGCTCAACTCAACAAGAAATCCACAAAAATTGGTATTCAACAAATTTTGATGAAAACACAGTACAAAATGAGTTAACAACCCTACTCGCCTTGGTGTCGCATGTACAAAATCGTACTGTATACACCTCTAGCATGCTGGAGTAGAAGGGGACACAACTGCTCTGTGTTATATGGCTAATTGCAAGGACAACTTGGGAGACTTATTTTGTATTTTTCTATCCATTAAGAGTTCTTGATCCTTAAGGTTGTTCAATAAATCTCACTCTTTCTCTCTCTCTCTCTCCACTTTCTCTGTCTCTCTTAAAATTTCAATAATTTATTTTTCTGGTTATCTCTCTCTCCCTGTCCTGCTACCCTCTTTCTGAGAATATATTAACTATAGTATGCTTGGTCTTACTCGATCTCTCATATTATCGTTCTCTTCATATTCCTTCCCTCTCTCTCTTTTTTTTTCTCACTCTCATATTCTCTCAGAGTCTCTCATACTTTCTCTCTCTCTCTCTCTCTCTCTCTCTCTCTCTCTCTCTCTCTCTGTGAGAATATGATTAACATTTAATATATAAAAATCAACTCTTTAGTATGCTCTTTTATTCTCCTTTTTCTGTCAATATTTCTCCCCCTGTCCTCTTGAGCTCTCTCTGTTTGTAAATATCTCTTTTTCCCAGCTAGTCCAAGCTGTCTCTTTTGGTTCCTTTGGTTCATTAGTGAGAGAAGTCATTTACCTCCTGCACTAAATTTGCTGTATATTTGGAGTATTACAAATGTAAATTACCTCCTGGGTAACACAGTAGGGTAATGCAAAGTTAACTTGTTATGGCGAATATCAAAACAGCCTACTACCCTTGATTTTTATGTGGAACGGTCATGCAATATTATTCTGTTGTGGAGATCCAGGCATTGACTCGATCCTTTTATTACACCAAGAGACTTCATTCTTGCTGGGAATAACACTTCTGTCCTTAATTTATTAACAATAACAGAAACCAATTCTTAGACACAGTTTTCAAGTCAAGCCTTGAGTCTTATATTGCTTAGTTTGATTATTATGAAATGATCCTTAATGACCAACTGTGTGATATATATTGGAACATTTTACATGTACTAGCTGGATTCATTTAAATTTGTGGGGTCAGTTTTCATGGTTATAAATTAAGACAACATTTTGATGGTCTGCAGCAATATGTACAACGTAACTTTGTGGATTTGCTTGTATCTTATATAATGTACATGTATTATGTATAAAAGCTGTGGGATGTTAATTCTTGGTTGTCAGGGATATATTCACAAAAATTGATTGAGCCACTATGAAATCTATAATGATTCCCACAGTATCGAGTTTAGCTAATGCTTTTTATCATTTTCAAGTTCACCTTGGAGTGGAAACTGATTTCTTGGTCAAATGATGTTGATACTTAAATGATATGAAATTCATACAGCTATCTAGAGACTTAAATTATGAAAACATCAAATTACCAGTATGATTGCATGATCCACAATCTGAAGCTGACGGTATTGAACTGAATCTATACTGGGTACCTGCTATGATATGATTCAACCCCTGCAGTATCAAACTACATATATCCTATTGTGTTAAGCATTATACTTCCAAGGATTTTATTTAATCAAATTGTATGTTATTTGGAACAATTAAGGTGCAAATTACCAGATGTCTCTATACCAAACTACATATATCCTATTGTGTTAAGCAACTTCCAAGGATTTTATTTAATCAAATTGTATGTTATTTGGAACAATTAAGGTGCAAATTACCAGATGTCTCTAAATTTGAAACTAAAAACCAAGGTCAATCCCTCTTTCTATTTATATGGTATACAGAGTATTGAATTTAATTTAACTTGTCATATGATATAACTTTTTATCATTAACATCTTCACATGTCATAAAAAACGTCTCTTGATACATCACATTTTGACTCTATTTTTGTTAGTGTTAATAAAACTTGAATGGCATATTAGATTTTCTGAGACCTTGCAATCAGCAATATAATGGTGTACAATTTCTCTTGCGCTGTACTGGAATTATAGAACTATATATAATAAAACTTGTCTGGGGTCCCATGGATTGGTATTTTAAGATGCAGATCTGAAATATAAGCCTGGAAGGGGCAGCAGTGTTATTTTATGCAAACCAACCTGACACAATTCGTGGGCAGACGAAGTGTGATGTCATTAAAAGTGACTGATTCTACCAGATTGACACATATAATTGGACCTGATTTCAGCGTCAATGCATAGCTGAAAGACACTCGATTTTTAATTCCATTGAGAAAAAAAAAATCGGATTTTCATCTGTGATAGCACAGTCACGATATACTCTGTGGAAATTATCAAGCTATAAACTTTTTTTTGCCTGCTTCAAGGCTAAAACTCTGTTAATGGGGACTCAGGGTGATAAGTTCTTCAACTGGGAGTGGAAATATCGGGACTCGTACAATAAAGAAATTAGAATTTTAAACAGATTAAATCTGAAAAAAATTAATGCACATTTTAGGTTGATTGACTTCATTAAAATAATTTGCAAAATTTAAAGAAATTATAAAGATTGGTATATTTTATACATATATAAATATAATTGGAAAATATTTTAATAAACGAGGCCTGAATTGTAATACCGGTACTCAAGAATATTGACTATTGAAAGACAACCGGGAAAGGTCCATTTCAGCAGTAAATTGTGTCACAACATGATGTAATTCGATTTCTTTTCGAAATTTTCTTCTAATCACCAGACCAACAGCTAGTGTTTTCTGCAGCCAGCATCATATTAACTAGACACACAGTAAAACTGCAAAGAATTCTATTGATTTTTGTGAAGGGGCTTTTGAAAGAGTATATACCTACTGTCAAGATTGCTTTTAAGTTTCAGTTGCCTAGAAAGCTTTTGTACCTAGCAACAGGGTTCAACAGGGGATTTTCAGACACTCAGGGTCATTAAAAACACTATAGTGTATATATTAAAATATATTTTTATAATATATAATTATGTGATAAAATATATTTTTAAGACAAGTATTAGCAAGAGAGATTAAAAAGGATTAAGTTTCAGCAACAGGATAAAAAGGGATTGATACTTATAAACAATGTTCAAGGGAGTGTTTTCTGTAGCAACAGATTTCGAAGGGATTTATTTTTAAGCAATAGGGTTAAAAAGGAATTAATTTCTTGCAACAAGTTTAAAAAAGATACTTATAACTAACAATTCCTAGCAGGGTTAGGTTTAGGGACTTATGTCTAGCAACATCTAGGGTTAAAAATTAAGGGATTTGTTTAGAAGGAATCAAATTTCTTGCAATATGGTTATAAATTAACTTGAGAAACTCTTAGCTGCATGGGTTAAAAATCAAACCAGGCAGGGAGGTATATTAAGAGGAATTATCACAAAGGGCAGGGATATAATTATGAGGATGAAACTTGTAGTAAAAAAAAATAATTCTAGACTAAGTACCAGTATTTATACAGGGTTTTGAAATTGAAGATTAATATCTTGCAACAAGAATATATAGGCCTATAGATATATCCATCAATTATGAATTATGGTTGTAATTGGGGATTTCTTCTGAATAAGTAGCTTGATGAATCCATCAGAAGCACAGATGGGGAGAACAACCAAGAACTAGTAACCTTCTGGGTCTTCTGAATAATCAAAGAACTGAATGTACTGATAGGTACATGTAGTTCTGATTCTAGGCTTAATGTTATAAAATCGCTTTCAATATAAAGTTGTCTTTGTTAAAAGTTATTGGTACCTATAATTACCAAATTAGAAATGAATAAACAGCAATTATTGTTTGTATAAATTATAATTATGGGTATAACTGCAGTTACCTTTTTTATTAATCTCACTGATTTTGATCCAATGATAATAACTTTTATATTAAAGAAAATGATAGCTGCTATTATTGTCAGATGTTTATATTGTTTATATAAATTATAATTATGGGTATAACTGCAGTTACCTTTTTTATTAATCTCACTGCATGATTTGATAATTTTGGTCCAATGATAATAACTTTTATATTAAAGAAAATGATAGCTGCTATTATTGTCAGATGTTTACAAGAATTAATATATTATGTCTACATGTGTGGCATTCAAAACCCTTTTTGCACTGATACACAAGGAGTTTATTACCGTATATGAAAACCAAAGGAAAATGCCCTTATACCTTATAATGATCTTGTGACTAAAAGGTAAGCTGTTAATTAGTACGTCATTTTGTCTTTATTAACAGCAGAATCATATGCCTTTTATAGTCTAGACTAAGCTGTCCCATGTTACTGTTTCTGCCACATTCTGACAATTTTTAATACAAATACATGTGCATACCTGTTGAAGAAAAAGAACTGAAATCGATGTTAGGGGAAAAATCCAAAATTTCCTAATTGAGAGATCACCTTTTTGAACCCGAGAAAAATTATGGAGAGGGTTAATAATGGGAAATTAATCTGACATCTTTTTTTATTCTAATGTCACTTGGAACACCTTGCACAATTTTTCAATGTTATCATCCTGGTACTTTCATGTCGCTTCACATGCAAAATCCATAAATTATCAAACTTAACTTATCACACAGTAATTAAAAGGGTATCAAATAAAATATATATAATATGTATATAAACTTTAGTGTAGAGGAGATTATTTCTGATATAATGAAATCCAGGATTTTAGGGTCAACAACCTTTTTTTCCACATGATAAGCTGTACATATTGTATCATAGGAGAAGTTTATCATAATTAAAACATGTGCCACTGGGTTTTTAAGCATATTACTGCACTATGCAATTATTAAAGCTGAACATGCCATGGAAAATGGTATCATGTGAAAGAGTTCATGATATTAACTTTTATCAAGATTGTGGATTCAAAATTTAGAATTTATTTTTGCTCACTTTTCCTGGATTTTCTATATGTCCTGACATCACCCAATTGCATATTAGGCACCTTCATTAGAAAACAGTCTTTCTTTGGTAATTCATACATATTGTGAATCCATGAAATTACATTATATAGAACATGTCAAATATTGACAATTATTCCCTGAAAATCAACCCCTCAAGCTCAATAATATTCTGTTTCATCATAAAAAATGGGCATTCATATTGGAATCTGTACCTTGTTTATTTTATCTTCAATAAGATTCAAACTGTATTATGTTTTTAATGCACCTTTAATTCAGTACCAAGCACTAGCTGCTATTATTTTGTTGTTAAATGATATTACACAATTAATTTTACACCCTGTTATTGATTTCTTGCAGAATGATGTCAGATGTCGAATGCAGCAGATGAATTTTAATTGTTTCCCAGGATACGACAAAGACATCTGTAAGTCAATAAATAATCTTATTATTATACCTCTGTGTATTATTTCTGTGTAAAATTATGACAATTAAATAAACCTGCTGTTTTATCTAGACAAATGTTCACCACGAAAAAATTTTCCATTTTATTTTACCCATGGTGAATAGTCATTGAAATTTTTTACTGACGTATTTGATTTTACTTGCGTTTAATCTTGAAATTTGTCTGGTGTTATCTGGATCTCTATGTTGAATTCAAAGCCTGAAAACACAGAATTTTTAACATGTAAGCAACAATTTCTGCATTGCTGACAAACAAGTTCTTTCTTGAGTGTAATGAAACACCTATATTCACTGCTGACTATTCGGACGATAGCAAGTACATGTATATCATATCGTATATCATGTTGCCTTGGTCACAATATGACTCAGTTTAAAATATTCTGATACTCATCTTCTTGACGTTACATTTAAATTTTTTAATCATTTACATTTGAACTTGCAGGTATAAGGGATGAATTTAATTTTCTTTTTATATATATGCTTTTGATACAACAGAACATAAGGCCAGTAACACTTTTTTAAGGATATTATATATGTAAGACTCCAAAGTGCGATGGGACTCTAAAGTCCAATGGTTCCGCCAAGGTCCGATGGTCTGCACCAAACCCCGATGGTTTGACATGCCAAAGTCCGTTGGTCCGCATGCAGTCGCCAAAGTCCGATGGTGTGATACGCCAAAGCCCGAATTGGTTTTAAAATTGAATTGAGAATAAAGAAGAAAAAAATATGATGGTAAATATTTTATAAACAGCCCCACCAGGTTTGATTGCCTAGATTTGTTCATCATTGACTTATTAATTCATTCATTACACATTAATTACAGCATATTTTGGCGCAACACATACATTTTATTTGAATACATTCAACATGAACTTTTTATTCTTTGTTCTCGCAGTTCTCCGATGTAAAGACCTTCCCCTACTCTCACTGTTAGTTTTCACCACTCGTCTCTTTCTCCATTGCCCATGTTTAATAGTTGATTTTGAATAGATAGCAGAAAAGTCACCAATGATGTCGCCATGACGTGACGTAACAAACGTATTCAGAAAACATCGGACTTTGGCGTGGCAGGCCATCAGACTTAAGTTCAGACCATCGGACTTTGGTGTGGCAGGCCATCGGACTTAAGTTCAGACCATCGGACTTTGGCGTGGCAGGCCATCGGACTTAAGTTCAGACCATCGGACTTTGGCGTGATATCGGACTTTGTCATGACCATCGGACTTTGGAGTCTTACATATAAACTGATTTATAAAGACTGAAGTGTATTAATCTGCCTCAATTTAATTGCTATATCATATAACATAGGTGAAAGTTTCATTTATTCTTTTTTTTCAATTTAATCAATTGATACATGGAAACGTTTAGTGCCAGGAAATGTGCAAACAGGGGAAAATATTCATAGAAAAACACTTTGCACTTCAATAAAATCAAACAATTATTGACTTAAAAGTTCTAGGGAAGGGGAGAATTCTTCATGAATCAGAGCCATCACAATATTAATATAGTGTTTCAAAACATGCAGCTGCCAAAAGTGCTAAGCCTGATGAATTTAAATACAATATTAGAATTTTAAGTGCTCGAAAAATGACTGTTAAGTACATGAAAAGTACAGTATAAGTATAAAGTTGCATTTTTATCAACAGTTAGCTAGATGGCCATAAGCATTGCCATTTAAGGGCTTTCCCAAGGTTTTTCAATGACTGTTGGTTAAATTATTCATTATAATGAAAGTCACCACTTGATTGAGAACTACCCAATGCATTCAATTATGTTGGAAGGAAAATTCTTAATATGATCATAAAGAGCTGAATGAATGTAAGATTATCAAATTACTTTGCAGGTATCTTTTGGTATTGATGAGTCTATGTCAAATAATATATGATAAAATGTTCTTTGGAGTTTGAGCGTTCATTGAAATTTGCAAATGTGTAAACAAGTATTAATATCACAATTATATGTACATACCAGTAAATCTTTGTTTGGGAAGTTTTAATGTACTTTAATGTAACATGTGCTCTATATTGCACCAATAATAATGATATTAACCAATATCACTTAAAAGTAAATTGTTATGAATGCATGGTTGCATGAAATTAAAATCTCTGAAAATATTAGATAAAAATGCAATGCCTATATAGAATCAGTTCCATTAAGGTGCATTAAGCCTGTTGCTGATTTAACTGTAAAAAAAAAATAAGATTGCATCACAATTACACCTTGCAACATACAGACACCTGAGCCCCCACTTTTTCTGGCGCATCCATTGCAAAAGCTGAATATGAATTTACATAATGTCTTTTACTGTTGATTTGTCATTTGGCAAAAATTCTATACAACAGGTCAGTAGGTTTACAGTTGTAAATAAAATTAATGTGTTAATTCAAATTGAATGATTTGACTGATGACATATGGATGCGTTGTGGGGGAAAGAGGTCAGGGTGGGGCCAATTCATGCTCTGAAAAATTTGAAAGCTGTATTTTTAAATCAGCTGAGTTTTGATTACTTATATGACATTTATGCATTCCCATTGCTTATGATAAAACATGAGCTAAAGTCTAAACAGAGTTATGGATGAGGAGGAGGTGAATTCACCATGCACACTCTGTCTATTTTTCGATCTGTCCAATTTGACATGTTTTCTATTGATCTGAGTTTTTCGGAACATCCTCATACCTTCAAGTCCATACAGTCCATAACCTTTTAAAAGAAGTCACATAAGAGCTAGCTTATAGTGTATGGCACACACTTAAGGTTGGTCATGGCCTGAGGGGTGTCATGACCTAAGGTCACTGGACCTATAGGTCAAGGTAAAATAATAATCATCAAGTTGTTCCTTTTGTGTTTTCAAAGGTCATTGAACTGGTCAAGGTTAAATGATCATCAAGCTTTTTGTATCACCCAAGGTCATTTTACTTATAAATCAAGTCTTTGCTTTTGTTTTATCCAAGTCATTGGACCTATAGTTCAAGGTACAATGATCATCATCAAGTGCTTTTTGTGTCACCCAAGGTCATTTTACTTATTGCAAGTCAAGTCTTTGTTTTTGTTTCAACCAAGGTCATTGGACCTATAGTTTAAGATAAAATGATCCTCAACAAGTCCTATCCATTTTGTGTTACCCAAGGTCGTTGGACATTAGGTTAGGTGACACAATCATCAACATTAGTCATTGCTTTCTTGTCTTTCTAAAGAAGAAACATAAGAGACATAAGAGGCTTATTCTAATGGGTCAAAGGTTACACATTACCCTAGGTTGTGTCTTAATAACCTTGACACAAGGTTGTTTGCCAAGGCAGGGCAATTAAACTCCCTGATAAGTGTCCAATTAATGGACATTTTCCAAATGGAAAAAAGGCAAAAATTTCAAATCTATAATGCCATTCAAATAAATCCCAATTTATGTAAATCTAAAGGGACTGGGATTTTGACCCTATAAATCCCAATTTAAATAAAGAGACTGGGATTTAGATCCTATAAATCTCAACTTATGTAAATCTTAAGGGACTGGGATTTGGACCCTGTTCAAAATGATGTATTAAAGGGTTAGACCAATAATTAAGTCAACTGAAAACATCATCATTAACATGCCAAATAATATGCAGATAAGGTCAATGTGAAGGGTATTTATTATCCATCGTGGACATGGGTGACCTAATAATAATAAATAATGCAACTAGTTCATGTTAATTCATTTTCGATTCTTTTTAATGTTATTTATATTAATTAAATAACTTCAGTTTCCTATGACTTAAAATTTATCTTCTTTAGCTTATCTGACATTTAATGATCCGTTTCATGCAACAGAAAACTTATCTATACATAAAAAAATTTAAATTCTATATCTGGGTTTTTTTTCTTTTTTTATCTGACATTGAACTTTTGGTCTGCTTTTGTCAACTGAATCCCCAGCTGGAGATTAACAGGGATTAAAATAAAATCCCACGAAAGGAAAATAATGCAAGATTGCAACACAAATGTTACAGCAGCCATTGCATATTCTTTGTCACTGGCTCCATTAAAACAACGATAACAGGCCATTAAACCTTCGTATTGCCTATGTAATTGAACAGCGTTATAATTTCAAGGTCTCTCAGTAGATAACTGGATAATATTTTTTTGCTACAGCGTGAAATTTTTTTAAAAAATCAATAAGTACATTAAAATTGTGATCGCTTCCCTCTTAAAATACCGCATGCATGCACATGACAAATGAAATCTTTAATGTTTTTGATAAACACAATGTTCCTAATACTAATGTGACTTTAATATATACCACTGATGTGTAAAAATTCTAGAGTCAAACCGGTACATACATGTTAGTAAAATTTTTCATTGGCAGAAATGAATTTGAATAAATAGTAACTTAAAGTTATAATAAAATTGTACATAATTACAGATGATTATTGAAGAAATCTTTCAAAAATTAAGCCCAAGTCTATGAAGAGAAAGTAATTGTTATCTTGTCTTTTCATATAAATATATTGGCTCAAGAATGTAAAGTTTACATAGATTATTTACCAACTAAGTCTAAAAGGAGAATCTTGAAACTCACATTTTTCATATTGTCTAATTGTTGCTTATTTAGGGAAGAGTGAGAAATGGCCAGGCTCAGCTCGGGATCTCCGTGCTCAGGTGAACCGCAAGGAGAATGGAGAATTGATGGTGGCAGACTTCCGATGGAAACCACCCCATGACTGTAAGTTACCACAGCATGACTTTAAGTTAGCACCACAGAATTGTAAGTTAGCACTGCATGATTGTAAGTTAGCACCACAAGACTGTAAGTTACCACCACATGACTGTAAGTTACCAGTGCATGACTGGAAGAAACCACCACATTACTGTAAGTTAGCAACACATGACTGTAAGGTAGCACAACATGATTGTAAGTTAGCACCACAGGACTAAGTATAAAGCACCACATGACTAAGTTAGCACCACATGACTAGGTTACCAACACATGATTGTAAGTTAGCACCACATGACTGTAAGTTAGCACCACATGACTCTAAGTTATTACCACATGACTGTAATTTAGCACTACATGATTGTAAGTTACCACAGCATGATTACAAGTTAGCACTGCATGACTGTAAGTTAGAGCCACATGACTAGGTTACCACCAAATGATTGTAAGTTAGCACTGCATGACTGTAAGTTACCATTACATGATTGTAAGTTTAAGCAACACATGACTCTAAGTTATTACCACATGATTGTAAGTTAGCACTGCATTACTGTAAGTTAGCACTGCATGGTTGTAGGTTATTACCACATGACTGTAAGTTATTACCACATGATTGTAAGTTAGCACTGCATTACTGTAAGTTATCACTGCATAACTGTAAGTTAATACCACCACATGATTGTAAGCTACCACCACATGATTGTAAGTTAGCACCACATGATTGTAAGTTAGCACTGCATGAAAAAAGCACTTAAGATTTGTTTATTAATTTTTTCAAAAATAAAAAAACATGAAGTTAAATTTCTATTTTTTAATACAGCTAAAAACTAAAACTTGCATGCAGTAATAAGTAAATATTTAATGAACATCGAATATTACCAGAACCATTTTATAGGTGGAATTTTCAGACTTCTACTTTAAAATAACCCAACTTTTATTTCCAAATTATTTCAAAATTAACAAGAGATAAACTAAGTTTTCTGTGACTTAAGCTTTTATGATAGAGCCTAGCTCTGTTATTTAATTTAACAGTAACAAAAAAAAGTTCTGGTTTGCTGAAAACCTCATGAAATTTTCTCGCAAATGTGATGCACTTGAGTAAATATAACAGTATATGTATTAATAGTCCAGTCCATGCATACTTTGCAAAAGTGAATTATGCAATTCAAGAGTCACAAGGAAAGAAAACATGCAATTTTCCTCTTCATGTTACCATTATTTAAATCTGGGCATAATCCTGCAAATTTTTATTTATAATAAATAAATATATTATCTATTCTGGGGGCATTTTCCCATAATCAAAATACAAGATGAAAATATTTTGTAACATCATATTGGCAGATTTACGAGCCCATCAAAACTATAAGGCCTTTTGAGACTTAGATTCCAATGGTTTTTTCCCCATAAAATGGCAAACAATTTTGGAAAGTGTGCACAGAATATGAGATTCAACTATTGCATGGGCGCTTAACATTTTGTTTGACTGCATGAACGCATGATCCCTCAATCATTTTCGTTTTCATCAGACACATTGATAGAGTTATGATAAAGAAGGAGTTTAAGACAGGGCTCGATATATAGTTATGGCCATTTTTAGACTGTATTGATCTCCTTTAGAAGAAAAGTTCTATATGAAAGTATAAGAAAATACCCAAATTTAAAAGGTAAAATAATTATATGGATTTTTTTCCTTACTAAATAATAGTTTATAGCTTAACGAATCATATCTTAAAATTTAAGGTAGATCTGATGGTTAGTTTGTAGACCTGATGGACAGCAGGGAGGCTCCTTAAAGTTCATTGAACTTGTGTACAAAATAAGGATCTTTATTAATGCTATTTGTATATAATTAATATATCAGATCTGACATACAGGTGACACTCGATGGCTCGAACTTTGAGCTCTCAAAGTTCCTGATCTCTTGGAGTAAAATCACGGTCCCGATTTTTTTCTCGATCCATATAACCTGAAGCAAATTTACTCTTGACCCCTCAAACTCTCAGATCCCTCGAAGTTCTTGATCCTTGAAGTAAAACCTCAGGGTCTGATTATACATATTTCAATGTTTTTCACTCTTGACATATATAAAATATATTTTTTTTATGATGGCAGCTTGTTGTAATGTACATAAATCAACAGCAGCAGGTTCATTGGATATGTTTAATGTTTAAATCAATGGTCATTTTATCTTAATGGTACATCGATCATGCTAGGTGAAGATAATATTAATAGCAACCAAAAATGGACACGTATTATTAAGTATGAAAAATTAAATACTATTAGACAAAATTTAGATTCCATTGACCTAGATAAGGTATGTTTGATTTCGATCATAAAAAAGGAGTGAATAATTAAAATTGCCCCCACAGGTCACATATGATACCTTTTATTGTGGAAATTTATCTAAAATTGAGAAACGTCTTGTGTGTCCTCAGTTGCTTTACTTTTGCATGAATAGGAGTTTATCCAGCTAAATGTGTTACCATGTAAATCACTTGCAGCTGTTGCAAATGCGTATGACATTAGAAAGGAATATACATCAAATGATTTCAGAAATGATTGATATATATTTTTAGCTCACCTGAGCTAAAAGCTCTAGTGAGCTATTCTGATCACTTTTTGTTCGTCCATCTATCTGTCCATCTGTCCGTAAACTTTTTACATTTTCGACTTCTTCTCCAGAACCACTGGGCCGATTGCAACCAAACTTGGCACAAAGCATCCTTAGGTGAAGGGGATTCAAGTTTGTTAAAATAGAGGACCATGCCCTCTTTCAAAGGGAGATAATTAAGAATTATTGAAAATTTGTTGGTATCTTTCAAAAATCTTCTTTTCAAAAACCATTTGGCCAGAAAAGCTAAAACTTGTGTAGAAGCATTCTCAGGTAGTGTAGATTCAAGTTTGTTCAAAAATCATGATCCCGGGGGGTAGGGTGGGGCAACAATGGGGGTTGAATTTTACATAGGAATATATAGAGAAAAATCTTTAAAAAACTTCTTCTTATAAACCATTTGGCCAGAAAAGCTGAAACTTGTGTGGAAGCATCCTCAGTTTAAATTTGTTCAAATCATGATCTCTGAAGGTGGGGTGGGGCCACATTAGTTTGTTAAATTTTTACATAGGAATGTATAGAAAAAAATCTTTTAAAATTTTCTTCTCAGAAACCAATTGGCCAGAAAAGCTGAAACTAATGTGTGGAGCGCTAGCTAGGCATCCTCAGATAGTGTAGATTCAAATTTTTTCAAATCATGATCCCCAGGGGTAGGGTAGGGTAGGGCCACATTGGAGGGTCCAATTTTTACATAGGAGATTTATAATAGAGAAAAATCTTTTAAAAATCTTCTTCTCAAGAACTGATTGGCCAGAAAAGCTGAAACTTGTGTGAAAGCATCCTCAAATTAAAATTTTTATTTTAAAGTGTAAATTCACGTTTGTTCGAATCATAATCCCCAGAGGTAGGGTAGGGCCACAAGGGGGGGGGGGGGTCAAATTTTTACATAGGAGTATATAGAGAAGAATCTTTTAAAATCTTCTTCTCATAAATCAATTAGCCAGAAAAGCTGAAACTTGTGTGGAAGCATTCTTACATAGTGTAGATTCAAATTTGTTTAAATTATGATCCCCATGGGGTAAGGTGGGGCCACATATGAGGGTTAAATTTTCACACAGGAATATAGAGAAAAATCTTTAAAAATCTTCTTCTCAAAAACCAATAGGCCAGAAAAGCTAAAACTTGTGTGGAAGCATTCTCTGGTATTGTAGATTCAAGATTGTTCAAGTCATGAACCCCGGGGGTAGGATGGGGCCACAATGGGGGTTCAATTTTTTTTTTACATAGGAATATATAGAGAAAAACTTTAAAAATCATCTTTTCAAAAACCAATCGGTCAGTAAAGCTGTAATTTTAGTGAAAGCAACCTCAGATAGTGTAGATTCAAAATTGTCAAAGTCATGGTCTTCGGGGGTAGGGTCATGGGCCACATTGGAGGGTTGAATTTTACATAGGAAAAAAATTAAAATTAATCTCAAAAACTCAAATGTTATAATATATGGTTTTACATGTACTTATATGCAAGCATTATGACATATTGTTGATTCTTAATTGTTTAGACTAGGGCCCCTGGACAATTCTTGGAGCCCACAAGAGGTTCAAATTTTGATGTAGGTTATATATTTATAAACAGTTGTTTAAGATCTTCTTGAGAACTGCAATGCACAATATGTGATTTGACTATAAAATCATCCTGTTACAAAAAGGGGCTTAATGTTTTACTTAAGAATATCTGGCGAAAAATTTGAAAACCTTTTTATACAGGGTCTATTCTACTACATTGTCCAGATATTTGTATTAATGACTCCATGAAACTGATTTCATAATGGCTATTGTTGCTCTGCAGGTGAGCGATGTGGCCCATGGGCCTCTTGTTTGCTCTGTCAGCACCTGAAAATATATCAAAAAAGAGAATCATTTGAAAGCAGACTTCAGATTAATTACCAGCTGAGGCATTATTTTAAGGTCATAAATACCTGTCAGTCACTCAGGTGACCTTATAATTTGCAGTTGCTCTTTGTCTGTTATCGTGCATCGTGTGATGTGCCTATAAATGTCCATAATTTATTAAGAATATTACATTTTTTACTTTAGTGATCTTCATGAAAACCCAACAAGGACAATTGTTATATCATTTTTAAGTCACCTCAGAGTCACTCAAACAAGGGGTTGATCATAATGTATATGTCATGCATTGTTTACTAAGCCAATCTTGGCAAGACAGGGGTATACCTGTTGTTGGTCATTGTATGTCTGTATAGCAATTTGTCCGCTAAGCCGATCTTGATAATTATAGACAAGGGGATAGGCAAAAAGTAATCAGGGCTAATTACATACTTCAAACTTCATCTTTCTCTTTCTTGTTTATGAATTAAGTCTTCCAGAAATTTGATTCATTGCATTCCTGAAAAGTTTTGACCTTTTTTTACTATTTGACAGTTCTAATTCTAACTAATTAAGAAGACTTGAGAAATGTCCTTGACCTTAGATAACCATGTATTTCTTGACTTAAACTAAAATTTAATGCATGTCTTTGATGTCCTGATATGTTATTTATATTTGAGGGTTTTTTTAAGACAATGTAAGAGTTTGGAAATAAATTGAAATTATTTTTTGGTAATACATGTACTATATTGAGGGCTTCAAAGGATGTGTGGAATTATATATTAACTTATTAAGTTTTAAATGCAACATAATACCTGCTTTTCCATGGCTGCCTGTAAAATTTGTACATGTGTATTCACATTTAACATCTGTTAGATCAGGTACCTATGAAATAGGAGGAGTATTGGTAAATGCAGTATTATTATATTGCACAAGATAATAGCTAGGAACATTTAAAAACAAAATTGGTCATCTGTTGCATTCAGAACTCATTTTTCTAGGGCGTTTCTCTGTTGCTACAGCAATGTGTGCAGATGATGCATGCAAAATTCACTATTGGCCATTAACTTCATTTGTATCCATGCAAAATTGTTCATTTTGTAATTAACTTAACCCCCTGGAACCACTGCTTTAATTTTTATGAGTTTCCAGAACTGCATGCTTGCATGTTCATTTAATTTTCATTTCTCCAAAGATGGCGTTTTTTACTTTTCCCCATTTCACTTATACAGTCTCCAAAATTGGTAATAATGCAAGCAATAA
>WFKH01003881.1:60888918-60926686 GCA_016163765.1 Magallana hongkongensis
CTTTTCTCCCCTCCCTCTATCCCACTCTTTCTTCCTCTCTATCCCACTCTTTTCTCCTTCTATTACTCTCCCTCCCTCTATCCCACTCTTTCCCCCTCTCTATCTCACTCTTTCTCCCTCTTTCTCCCACTCTTTCTCCTTCTTTCTCCCACTCTTTTCTCCCTCCATTACACACACAATCTCTCTCTCTCTCTCTCTCCTTGTGCAGCTTAATTTCTATGTCAGTGTCTCCTTATATTTATGTATATTCACTGACCATTAAATTACCATGACTTTTGCATTCATTTGTATCTTGCATTAAGTAGACCATTGGATTAATTGCTATATTATTGTATACAGTCAATCCTCGTTATCTCGAACTAGATGGAACTGGTTTAAACCTTCAAGATATCAGAGTACTCGAGATATCAAGGGTAAAATTCTTAATTTATAAGTGGTTGGGACTTACAAATCACTTCGACATATTCAGTGTATTCGAGATATCAGTGTTTGAGATACAAAAGTTCAACTGTAATTCATTTCATCAGTATTTTTTGCAAGTTTATGATTTTAAGTGAGAAGCAATTAAATAAAGACATTTGTTGAATGATCTATATTTTAGCCATGCATATTCAATTTTATTGATTCAGAAATCAATTGCAATATGTTTCATGATGCTAGGTGTAAAATGTAGACTCCCTGATGAAATAAAACAGCCAAGCAAAGGAAATAAGTAATTTGCAGAAAACACTTCCACCCATTTAATGCTAGAATTAGTTTTCTTACTTGTGTGATATCATTAATGAAAATGGTAATATTAGGACAGCTGATACGAACAGATATAAATTACAGAAATTACAATTATAACCCTTTGCATTAGACGTCGGGCCGCTGGATTCCAAATTAACTATTTTGCCTATCATGTGTCTAGCTGTCGTGTTTCTGTCACCTGGAGCTGTAGTAATTATTAGATCTGCATGACATTGTGAATATACCCAACTGTGCGGTTTCTGGAAATGGAAAAAATTATCAGACTGAATTGTTTTTGTTCAGATGGTGTGTTGATCAGTCCAGTAATTCTCCATCCTTATAATGACCTGTTTTTTTTTTTCTTCAAATTTGCAAGTCATTCTTAGGCCACCATTAAAGAATTGTTTGTTCGCCCTCTTTTACTAGCTGATAATGATGATTTCAAGTCATATTTTCAAAATTTTGATGATCATAAAAATATGCAAATATACCTTTTATATATTACACTCAGATCTCTAACATCTGAACAAATATATTATTTTGAAAGAAATCAAATGATGTTATTAATTAAGATGTGAAATCTGAGAGAAAAATTCTCTTGAACTAGTAATATCTTATTATTGCTTTGCATAGATTTGGACCAAAACCTATAATCTATGATCTAAATAGGGACAAACAATGAATAGTGCAGCGGGTTTCTAGTGGATTTAACATCATATAACTGAAAGCTAGTACCTGGTACTCTTATCTGATTCAATGTATATTGAAAGATCGGGAAAATCAATAAAACTCTTTTAAAGAAAATTATTTCTGTTTCAGCTATGTTATTAATATATTAAAGCTTTAGAGTCTTATCGAACTTGATACATGAACCCACAAGTACTTAAGCACCTCAACTACCTGCCCCTTGTTTTATTTTCTTTTTTTGCTGTAGAAATAATTGAAAAAAAACCCAATAAAGATAGAACATAGAAATAAAAAAAAATGCTTATCTGGCTGAGAGAGAGAGAGAGAGAGAGAGAGAGAGAGAGAGAGAGAGAGAGAGAGAGAGAGAGAGAAAAGCACAGGGAGAGAGAGAGTAAGGGGAGTGGGAGAGAAAGGCAGATAGAGAGAAGGAGAGGATGTAAGGGGAGTGGAAGAAAGAGGGAGAGAGGGAGAGAATATCAGTTAGGAGAAAAACAGATATTAAATACAAGATGCACAGAGCTAGAGGGAGAGACAGACTGCATGCCAATCAGAAAGAGAGAATAGTGAAAGAAAAAAATGTGCAAGCCCACATACCCCACGCTCCCACATTAGTTGGCAATGAGAAAGAGAAAAAACTTTTTTTCAGATGTATCGTATTTTAGCTTGCAAATTAAAAATTCTGAAGCTAGATTTATTTCAATTGATAAAAATCACACACCAGGTAATGTATTGCTCAAATTATTGATGTTAAATTGTTTTAATTTGTGTTTTGAGGGAATTTTTTTTTGCAAGATATTGATGTGGCTTTGGGGGAAGTTTTGTGAAGTAATAAAGCAATTTTTTGATACACGTTTACTACTCTGAGTCGTCTTTTATCAATGACCTATTAGGTTTTACACAGATAATGGAGTCCAAAAGCACAAATTTATTAAAAAAACCCCTCTTAAAACAATGCTAAAAGGCTTTGATGCAAGCTCTAGCTAGTTGAGCTGAACTTGAGATGGCAGATTTTTTTTTTGTAGGATATTGATTTCATCTTTAACTGTGTGGAGTCGTCGGAGATTGCCAAAGTGACAGTGTACGTCACCAGTGTCCCCATGCCCAGCAAGAAGCACAAACGAATCACTGCTGAGCTGGTCATGATTCCAGGTAAATATACAGTTAAACATGGTTACAATGAACATGCTTAAAATGAACATGCTCACAGTGAAGTCCGAGTTTCTTTTTCGACACAAACATGTACAAATCACCGCCTTAGCTGGGCATGGTTCCAGGTAATATACAGTGAAACATGGTTACAGCGAACATGCTTATAATGAACACACCTTTACAGACAAATCAGTTTCATTATCCACAAATGAATCTACGCTAAGCTGAAAACAATGTTATGTTTATTTACCGGATAGGTCCAGTTTAGTCCAACAATGATTAATTGGTTTAAAGTGGATTATAGTGGATGAAATCAATAATTAAACCATCTGCATGACACCAAGTTTGGAAATGTGCCAAAGATTAGATGCATTGGTACTGGCTGTTCCACCTATTTACCATACTGATCAGAAATATGATATTTAATTGAACTTTCACACACTTTAAATGACTGATTTATTAAAAAAATGATGTTGTTTCAGTGCTGAAAGTTTTACATGAACTGCTTAGGCTGGTGGCTTCTGATGGCTGTATAAATGTAGAAATTGAGTTTTTTCCTTCAAAGTAATTTTTAAAATAGCAAAAAATTAAGCAGATTGCTTTATGCAGATTCTACGTTATTATAAGAGATAAAAGTATTCATAAGATATCATAGATTAAATACACCAAAAAACAGTGCATGGTTAGAAATTCCAACACACTTGATGAATCCAGAGTATTTGAAATATAGATCAATTTTAAAGAGATTACCTAGATTAAAGTTTGACTCATGGTACCGGGGTATTTAGATTTTGAGGAATTTCCAAAATATGGCATTTTTATTTGTGGTCATTTCATATGTGTGCATGCACGCATATTAAACATCACTTTTAAAAAAATGTGTTTTCTGTCAAAAATCTTTTCTGAGAAAGTGAATATCATTTAACTTCATATATATATATATATATATATATATATATATATATATATATATATATATATATATATATATATAATTTTTAACCTTACAAGATCATATGTTTACTGGTCCATATTTTAATGAAATTGTATGAGATCATGCTTCCTAATGTCTGAAAACTAAGCTACTGATTGACTTTACGACAGACAATGTTCTCTTATTCACAATACGCAATGTGAATTAATTGGATCGAGCTGTTATTTTAGTTAGTTTAGGAGTTCCTCTAATTATTCAAGTACATTAAATGACAATTTTAAAGGTTAAATTGGCTTTTAACTCCAAATAGCACATGTACGCCTAATTAATGGATTTAGCAGAAGATATTGGGATGATGGTGTTAAAATTCATACCGATGAAAGTATCCAGTTACTCTGCATTAGTGCCTGCAAGCTTGACTTATAGTACAAATAATATCTGTTCCTTGTGGGGTTTTTTTACCTTTTTTACCTTTTTTCCTTAAACTGACTAAACAACATTTTAGATTTAAATTACTGTTTTTGATTTGAAGTTCAAATTAGTCATGTAATTGCCAAAGGGAGAATCTGAATGGGGCACCACAGACAAACAGGAAGAAGTACTTGTATATGGTAGCTAAGTAACCAGTGCATTGCAGCTTTATATGTTGCACCTGATGCATGGTAATTGCTCTGCAGAAATTTGCCCATCTCTGCAGTTATATTAGGAAAGGGAGGGGTCTCTAAGTACTCATTGACAAGTATTATAGTATGCACTGATTGAGCCATTTGAGTCTTGATTAATCTGCATGTTTATGACTGCTCGATCAGCAAAACGTTGTTATTCATCCCATTGCTCTGAACTATATAGATGTTCATCAATCTATTTATGGATAAATTGACAGTAAAATAGGCGGATATTGTGGTATGAGATAAAATCAGGGATGCACATTTTGTACAGTCAAGATCAAAAGAATTAAAAATTAAGTGTTAGTTATACACCACAAAACAAAGTTGCGAGGGGTATACTGTAGATTCTTAATTAAATGCGAGGAATTAATATCCATGTAAAATCATGAGAAACACATCTCACGGATTTTAAAATCTCGCTTTTATTTTTCAGACATGTAGACTTAATGAAACTATGATACAAATCTGGTGTTCGCGATTTAATGTTCTCGTGATTTGATGCTAAAAGATTAAATCGCGGAAGTAAGTACTCGCGTAAAATAAGGAATCTACAGTAATGTTTTTTGACCTGCCAGTCAGTCAGTCAGTCAATCTGTCAGTCCTGTTTTTTTGTAAGCCCAACTCCTCTTAAACTGCTGCATGGAATTTCAAGACACATTGTAGGTATCTATGACACAGTATGTAGATTTGCTTATTACTGTCAATCTTTAGAATGTTTGGTCATATTTCATGCAGTTGGTGTTTTGATAAATATAATCCAGTTCTAACCAGTTTTAATTGGTATAAATGCATGTATATAACTGTTTCACACTCTATATAAGCCTTTCTTAAAAATTGTTTTCATTTAATTATGAATAAAAACTCATGGATTCTGATATATAAAAATACTCATTAGATATAATTATGAATGTATGGTATGTGTGTTTAAATGGCTATGATTTAATCAAATGTGTATATGAAATCAGTTGGAAACTTGGTTAGAAAAGCAAAATATTTTTTTTTTGCTTCTCCAATTAAGGAAAAATAATATTTATAAAACAATCCATGTCCCCATTAAAACTTCATTATCATTAACCTAGACTCAGTGTGTTGTTGGCATATTGCACATATTAATTAAGATATAAATATTTTAATGAAAGATTTTTGTGCTAAGATTTATTAAACCTTAATTTATAACCAGGTTATTCATGGAAGCCAGAGATTAGAATATGGACGACGCTTAGCCACAACAGTTATCAAGTCCACCTCTGGTTCTCTCCCTTGTATCCTGGGGCTGAGTACCATAAAGTACAACTTCACAGTGACCGGCATGAAAACAGTACAGACCTACCAGCCGTGAGTATCACCATGGTTACTGTCGTATCACCTTTGACCTTGCAGTAAACTACAATGAGATGTCACATGGTCTCATTTAAATCTAAAATCAACAAAAACAATAAAATGACCACTCTATCTTAATTATGAATTATTCCCTTGAATATCATTTGAACTGATCGATCAGTAATCATTCTTAAATTTTCTTCATAATCTGTAATTTAATTTTGACCTTGAACTTCACCTTGATCTTTAACCTCATGAGTCATTTATCTCTGACCTTCATGAATGTCAAATTGTATTTTTGAAAATGATTAATGTCAAAGGCAATTGAAATATATCCATAAAATAAACCTACATTTGCAAGCTACATGCATGATGTGTAACTCAGCAAATCAAACTTAAATTAAGAATCTCCTCAATGTTAAAAGGATAATATGTATCTTTCTGTAGATGAAGACCACAATAAGAGTTTCTGGTTAACTGAAAGATGATACATGTAACTATAAGCCAAATGAAGTAATTGCTTGTTTACTCATAAGTGATTGGTCATTTGATCAGCTAATCATAGAGCAAATAATAAGTTGGTATCAGATGACTAAACCTTAAGTCGTCTTCATAACAGCATGTATGACGTACAGCATGAAATTAGGTAGACTATTGATATTTTGCTATAAATTTATATTTCATCTGTTGTTGACAGATACTGTTAATTACATTTAGCACGTTTGCTTTGTTTATGCAACTCTTGGTGACATTTGATCAGGACGCTTAATTAAGACAACTCCAGGTGTAGCTTAAATAACAATGATTATTCAATTTTTTATAACATATTGTTTTTAGCTCACCTGAACTGAAGGTTCAATTGAGCTTTTCTGATCACCTATTGTCTGTCGTCCGTCCATCTGTAAACTTTTGACTTTTTTACTTCTTCTCTAGAACCATTACGCCAAATTTAATCAAATTTGGTACAAAGCATCCTAATGGGAAGGGAATTTCAAATTGTTAAAATAAAGGGCCTTACTCTTTTTAAAAGGGAGATAATTATGAAACAGTGAAAATAGTGTGTGTCTTAAAAAATCTTCTTCTCAATAAGAACCACTGCATCAGAAATGCCAATATTTACACTAAAGCTTGATTATAAAGTGAAGATTTTAAATTGTTAAAATCATGACCCCTGGACTAATACTGGGGCCCCAAGAGGCGTTCAAATTTAACATAGAAATATATAGGAAGAATGATTAAAAATCTTCTTCTCAACAACTTCATTGCTACAATTTGTGAGATTACTGTGCAAGATTCTCAAATAGCGTAGATTCTAGAGTGTTAAAACTGTGACCCCCTGACCAGTACTGGGCCCAAAAAATGGGTTCATAGTTTAAAGGGGCATGGTCACGATTTTGGTCAAAAATTATTTTTCCGATTTGAATGTTTGCAATGCTTTAGCAAGGCATTTTTTACAGGCAACCAAAATTTGAGTGTCATTCGTTGAGTTATAAGCGAGCTACAGAGCTTGCAGTTCTTTGCTTTGTAAACAAAGCTTTTGTTTACATTCTGAATGTTGAAGTAAAAAATCCAGTTTAAGATCTTAAATGCTGGAAACTGTTTAATTATCCTTAAAATGAATCAGAAGATATATTTATCAGCTTGAAAAAAGATTTTTCACTTTATTGAACCTATGTAAACAAAAAAAGGGCATGAGCCTTGTTTATGTGACAAAGAATTGCGAGCCCTGTATCTTGCTTATAACTCTACGAATGACTCTCAAATTTCATTTGATTATAAGAAATGTATTCCTAAAGCAATGTAAATAATAAAAACAGAAAAATAGAATTGGACCAAAATTGTGACCATGCCCCTTTAAAATAGAAATATATGGGGAATATGTTTAAAAATCTTCTATGCTACAATTTGTGAGATTACTATAAAAGCATCCTCAAATAGTGTAGATAATTTAAATCGTTAAAAAATTTAATCATGACCCCCATACTAATACTGGGGCCCCAAGAGGGGTTCAAAGTTCAATATAGAAATATATAGGTAAAATGTTTAAAAATCTTCTTCTCAAGAAATGCAATGCTACAATTTGTGAGATTACTGTGCAAGCATCCTAAGATAGTGGGAATTCTAAATTGTTCAAACCTTGACCCCAGGCCAATATGTGGGCCACAGGAGGGGTTCAATTAGTTCAACATAAAAACGTAAAGGGGAAATGTTTAAAAACCATTTTCTTTAAAGATCTACAATGCTCCAATTTTATGAAATTGCTATGCAAGCATCCTCAAATAGTGTAGCTTCTAAATTATTAAAACTGTGACCCCCAGAAAATACCGGGGCCCCAAGAGGGGTATCTAAAGTTTAACATAGAACAATATAGGAAGAATGTTTGAAATATCTTCTTCTCAAGAACGACAATTCTACAATTTGTGATATTAATATGCAAGCATCCTAAGATAGTGTAGATTCTAATTGTTAAAATCTTGACCAAGGACTAATACTGGGGCCCCAAGAAGTTCAATATAAAAATATATAGGGAAAATGTTTAAAAACCATTTTCTTAAGATCTACAATGCTCCAATTTTTTGAGATTACTATGCAAGCATCCTTAGATATTATAGATTATAGAATTGTTCAAACCATGACCCTCAAGTCAATACTTCGGCCCCAAGAGTGGTAATCAAAGTTTAACATAGAAACATAGGGAAAATATTTTAAAGTCTTCTTGCTACAATGTGTGTGACTACTATGCAAGCATCTTTATTATAAAATGTTGTAGATTTTAAATTGTTAAAACTTTTACCCCCAGACCAATATTGGGGCCCAAGATGGGTTTAAGTTTCAATATTAAAGTATGTAGGAATAATGTTTAAAAATCTTCCTCTCAAGAAATACAATGCAGCTACGATATGTGTAGTTATTTTACTATGTAGGCATCATCATATCAAGGTCACAGGGACCTTCTTTTACTTTTTATAATTATTTATAGTTCAATATTACAGTTTTGGTATCTTTAATACCTTGAGGCCTAGAATAAGATTGGGAAGTTGATGCATCTTAGATCTTAGGATATGATGTCAAAATATTAGGCTTCTTCATATGTATTGTTTAATGTATTGTGAAATCTTGGAATATATGATAGTTTTACAATATTTTTTTTAAAGAGCTTCAATTTTAAAAATTTCGAAATGGGATGGATACAAGAACTGTTGTTCAGGTGAGCAATGTGGCCCATGGGCCTCTTGTTTAATGAAATGATCTGTCAGACGTGAGTACACATGGTACACCATTTATTTATCAAACATAATTGTATTGTTTTTGGAAAATTCAGTCCATTTCTTCACAAACTTAATGCACTAAGCCATACACCATCACTGCTGTTGTGAACTTATATAAAGTCAGTGCTCGATGAAATTTTTTACTGCATTTGACATTAGTTGAGATCCTAGTACTTCGTAAAAATGAAAGATGTTACAGTACTATAGATTGAATCTTTTTATAAATATGCCAGTCTTTACTCTTTAAACAGGTGATATGACAGTATCGGCAATAATAATCGGCAATAATGGGTGTGGCATAACTAAACTATAATTTGTTAAAAAGATATGTTAATATGCAAATTAATATGCATATAGTTTGATACACATGTTTAAGTTTAGTGAAAAACTACAATCAATGGGGGTCGAATTAAAATTTGTTCCCATGCAGTTTGAGAGTTTACTTTTACCTCTAGCTGTCTTTATTGAAAACATATATTACATCTATAGTTCAAACTCTATACCTACCTAAGGGTACCAAGACTCAATTTTCTTATCAGATTACAGCATTTTTTTCTCTTAAATGAGATCGACAACCATGAACCACTGAGAATATATTTAATCTTTTATTTAGAATCCTATATAATGAACTAGCTTGAATTCTTTCAATTTCAATTTCAATTCATTTATTCTCATATTGTATAAAACAAAATATACAATACAAACAATATTATACAGAAAAGCAAGAGTGTATACTGTACACATCAACCTGGAGAGTTCATGAGTGCATGCTGGTAAATGGGTCTATATTCTGTATAAAGTCCCTCATTATAGTTTTGCACGAGGTCACATTTACATTTTATTAGTTCATTATTGGATAAATATAGATTTTTTTATATTTTGCAAGTCATTAGAATTATGTAGAATTATAACCATTAAATATTACACTGTTAATCTAAGAAATACTCAATGTTGCTTGAATCACCTTTGAATCCAATTATTAATTTCAAGGCCCAGTAGCTATAGATCTTATATTTGAGAGGAAATTAAACATTAATTTAAAAAGTCAATTTTCGAAAATGTTGAAGAAAACTAATAACTTAAATTTAAATTTAAGCAGCAGAAAAACCCTGGGTTAATAAATAAGAAAATTATTAAAACTTTAAGGAATTTAAACAAGTTGTTATAAAAATAATGCAGTTTGTGCTTATTATTATGTATTTAAAATTATTTTCCTTTTTTCAGCCTTTAGGAAACTTCACCTTTGAAAATGTGCCTTGTGAGAAGAATTATACAATTCAAGTTAGTACATGTATTGAGATTTTCAATTATTATAACATTTTCTGAAATATTCAGTTAAAGTTTTGCTCAGTGTTTGAAAACTTATTTGAAAAAATGTCACTCTGTTTTATTATTGCAGATTAGACCATATGACAATCAAAAGGCTTTATTAGACCACTATTTTTCATCAAAAACAGTTGCAGTTGGAGGTACAAAATTTTGGTATATCAAGTAGTCAGCCATATATTTAAAATTCAATTCTCATATTTGCAGTGATCATCACCTTTGAGATTAAATGACGTAAAACTTTTTTTTTTTAAACACAAGAGTCTACCATGATTATTTTGTTATTTTGATTTTAAGGTTCTTTAACCATTTGACAAGAAAGATAACTCTCACTGAAATTAATGACTAATTCTTTATAAAAAAAGCATTTCCTGTCAAATTTTGCCCTGAAATTCAGAGTGTACATTTCAAGTAAGATTTAGATTTAAAAAGAAATAAACTAAATGAGGGAACTAGCATAATCCTCGAAAAAAAGTTCTTTACCCCAATGCCAGTGATCAGGGATAGAGGCCGGGAATAGTAGTTCCAATTTACACAAATCATTGGGGGGGGGGGGGGGGGGGGGGGGTATGAGTATATATATATAGCAGCCAACTTAAATTTATATGTACCACAGAATTTAGAATTCATACTGAGATGTCAATGTGGCAGATAAATGTTTCCCATAATGAAAATAGTCTTTAAAACTAATACATGTAGCTATTAGTTAACCATGCAATTACTATAACAGTATTGTGCTATATTAGATTGAAAAACCAAAAGGTTAGTCCAACAGAAAATCCCCATTCCCAGATAATGGATAAGAATGCGTATTGATATAAGAAAGTCCTGTCATTATGTGTGGAGGATTTTGGTACATTTTATTTATATTATGTGTTATTGGTTAATAGACTTCCAGATGCCAGTATGATTAGATTTTGATAAAGCTTAACATTAACAGCATTAGTTATGATAGCAGAGGATAAAAATCAAAATTTAATAATAAATTGGACTTTCCAAGGATTATGCCATGTGTTCATTATAAATGTGCTGCCAAAAAGAATAAAAATTGAATCTTTTGCAGAATTTTCTTTGATCTCATTTTTATGGAAGCCTGTTATACATCTTTAAATTAATTACCTCAGGTTCTTGCAGGAATTCATGATTTAATACAGAAAAAAAAATTGGATTTCATGAAAAACCTTCTTTGATGCATAAACCTTACAATTGATATAATTGAAAGTTCACTATGAGGTTCACATTTGATTTCTTAATCACAAATGTTTTTTAATACACTTATAATTTACTTTTAATACAATATGATAGAAAATAATGCAGTGTACCAGGTATACTAAAACTGCTGTCAGTGATGGTCCAATCACTGGTGACAATTGCTCTCTATGGTGTAGTTGGTGGGTTCATCTATATACTCATCCCATCAGATTTAAAGTCATAAAGGACTGTGAGTTAGCAACTACTGTAAAAATATTATATTTAGCATGTACGATATTTGGTAAAAATTGAATTTTAACAATTTAGTGTAGATGTGATTGTATAGCTGCACATTTTTGAATGTACCTATTTATGCACATAGGTTCACAACATTTTGCAATATGTCCTTGAATCCAATGACTAAGCAGAAGTGGTTTCCCGCCAAAAATGCTAAATAGAACATTGAGGGCTCCAGATGTATAGTATATCTACAGTATTCCTTTACCAAACACTTAAATCATGAACATTTGTGGATGTTGGGGATCGTTACGTAAGCTTAAGGACCTTATGAATATAAACCCAAGCAGGTACTGTGTCAGTGTTATAAAGACAAACTGGCACATTTACAAATAACCTTAAAGTTCATGATCACTGCTTAGTTATCCTGAGGAAAAAGAGGGGGTTTTTATCAGTGGTATCTGGTTAATATGTCTCAAAATAACTGAAAATGTATGAAATATCAATCAACCAAACAATAATGTATTTGAAAATTTCAGGCCTTTATATCAAAATTTAATTATAGTAACAAACTTAATTAAGACCTAAGCTGTTATAGAATTTAAGTATATACTTTTGAGTTTTATTAATTAAATTTACCATTTTTCGCTTTGTCTATTCTGCTTTGAAATAAAACCTAATATAGCTAACTAATGTAGATAAGACCTCGAGACAAAGATTTATTCATTTGGATTCTGTTTCGTTTCCACCTACTCTCAATAATGCCTACAGTTTTATTAAAAGATCTGGATATGCAGAATGTTTTAGTAGAAATATATATAAATACCTTTATTTCCTTGTCTGACATTTTAACAAATACCTTATAATCAGCAAAATTCTTCATAGTAAAAAAAAATAAAAAATAAAAAAAAAAAAATAAAAAAAAATAAATAAAATAAAAATCAAAGTACTGGGAGTACTGCAAGCTAAAACTTACGTGGCTGATAATTTTGAGAGTTTAACTTAATGATAATTGATGACGATTTTTGTACTGTAAATTTTGACCTGGAATGAGTTAAAATAAGAAAAGAAATTCAGTTAAATTTTAGATACTCAGTTTTAAAAGTGAGTTTATTACCAGAAGATTTGTAATGGTAAAGATTCTCATGAATTGGTAAATAAAGAGATTAGTTATAAGTAGAGTACATGTATTGTCAAATCTATGGCTTTAATTGGGTAGGAGATTGCTTTGTTTCAATTGTATCAATATTCATAAACACAAGGTCTTTTAATGAATGATTTAGTATCATATTTATTTAGACATGAAGATAATGTATAATATCATTCATGTTTAAAATGGCAACAAAAATTAAAGTTCATGTATAAATAACGATAAGACACCTTTAAAAGAAAAGAATATATTCAACAGTCATCTTATATATAGTGAAAAGACATTCATGTTTTAATAAATATGATATGCAAAAGAAGACATCCAATAATAATTGAATTAAACCTCTCCAAAAGTTATGTCCCTTCAAGTTGGCAACCATCTTTGTGGAAAAAGTATAGGATTTTCCCCATAGCCTATGTAGTACGTGTTTGGGGTCTGTAATTAATATGTTGATATCTGTGTCAATCTTTTATTGGGCTTCCATAAATTGAATGAAAAAATTGAAAACAACAGAAAAGAAAATTGATCCCAGGATGCCCAAGTGTAGCATCAAGAAGAGAAATAATTTTTTTCCTTTTGACCTTTTGGTTGACCCTACTAAGGGCTACAACTCAACTCACCTTTTGCTGAGTATTGATTGGACTATTGTGTGTAGTAAATTAAAAGATTTGTGAATTAATGTGTTAATGACATGGTATCATTTTCAGACTGTGTTGCTACTGTCAGCCGTCAGTCAGACCCGGTGGTGTCTAAACTGGTCACCCTCATCAGTATTCCTGTTCTCCTAGTGGTGGTAGGCACCATCACCGGCTTTTTTTTCTTCAGAAGAGGTACCTCATCATTTTTCTGTTTTTATCTTGCTATATTTAAACTGTATCTATGGCTAATGCACTAGTTAGTTTTTTTTTTGCTTTGGGAAGGACGTTTTTCAGTCAAACTTTTCTAAAATGACAATGCTTTGGGATTAGGGAGATTATTTTTTTAAGTAAGAACAAGGAAATGTTACAGATTATATGGTGAGACAAATTACATATATGTGTAAAGTTAAAGGTTAAGGAACTCAAATTGCAGTCAGAGTTAACAGTAAAAAAGGTGCCAAATAAATCAGATTTCTCTTGGGGTTTTTCAGATTATATTTCCCATACCGTGGTCATGTTAAGTGTTGTTCTAAATTATTGAATAATGCTCTTTCATCCCAAGTGTTTTGAGGGATTTTCATCAATGAATAAATTCATAAATCTGGTTCTTAATATTTTGATTCATTATAAGAGAAAATGTAAAATTTCAAAGATGAATTTAAGTATGTTAATTGGTGTCTTGATAAAATTTCTAATAAAATTGCAATCCATTAAATAAAAACGATAATAATGATTGGCCTTTTGTTGTGTTCTTTGATATGACAGATACTGTTGACTGTAAATTACGACGGCACTACAGCCCAGCAGACAGCAGCGAAACAACCCCAAACAATGCAGGTACGGTTCATCAGCTTACAGAAAGCATTAATCATTTATAACACATTCTTGGTATCAATTGTTTGATGCATTATAAAACTACCTACAACCTCAAGCAATGCAGGTATTATCAACACATACAAGGCACAAATTTACCAGTTTCTATGTATTAAACGCTCCAAAAACAATAATCCAATCTACACTTTACAAAAGTTATGTCCCTTGGCTGCATTCTTTCGGGGAAAACCCATAGATTCCTCACATTAGCCTTTGTAGTTTAAAGGTTTGTCACTTTGTAATTTGACATAAAAAATCCAGGATGGGGCAACTCACACATCGAAGGAATAAATTAAACTCATAAAGATTTTATATTGGATGCCCAAATATTTGGTAGCATGGAAAAGGGGAAAGTTTGTTTTTTCTCTTTTGACCTATCAGTTGACCCCGCAAAGGGAAAAAAAGGAACACAACTTTTGCAAATGGAAAATGATATAGTTCATCAGTTCTCACTATGCACTGTATTCATACAATTCTTGGAATATATTTACAGCAGTTTACATGTATAACACTACTACAAAAGTACTTACAACTTAAACAATTATAGTTCATTACACATTAACAAGACAAAAAAAATTACACCAGTTTCTGGGTTTATACTGCAGTAGATTAAAGAATTAGTAAAATACTTACAACACCTGTCATCATTGTTGGTTGACTTTTAACACATAGATAGAAAACTGGTTTACACACCAATATCAAATTGTGCAGAATAAGTTTATATTTACTGTAACCATATACACCATTCTATGAGTATCATTCATTGGAGTATGAAATCAACTATAACCACTATACTATATAGTGAATATACAGTAAAACATGCTTATAACGAAGTGCCAGGGACGGGCGATTTTACTTCATTATAAGCATAATTCGTTATATCCGTAAAGTTTACAACATGTAATAATGTCTCGGGGAATGAAAATCCCTTCGCCATAAGCGTCAATTCATTATAAGCATGTTCGCTATAACGGTGTTTTACTGTATTCAAAAATGATCAAAAACACTAGGCACTATATACTTGAAATACCTTATTCTCTTGGTACCAGTCTTATAAGTTGAAAAACTGTAACTTCGAACAATGTTCATAAAGTTGAACAACACAAGACTCTAAGCACTATGTATATCAGTATTTTAAGGCACATACTGTTTTAAACATATAACATTTGTAAAACAAAGATCATCGTTACAAAGTATATTCTTCATCAAAAACTTTTTTGTTTATCATTTTTGGGTATTTAGATAATTGCTTAGATTCATTTTTTATGATTATCCCAAATATAGATTTTAAAGCCAATTATAAAAGCCAATAGTGTGACTTTTTATAGTTGGCTAATAATAGCTCAATCGAGTATACAATTTAATCTGCCAAGTGCCACATCGATTCTGAATTTAAGTCACAAAGTTACTCAAGTATAACAATAAAGTAAGTTATATAACAGTGAAAAGGCACTTTTTAAGAAATCAGATTTAATTTGCAGATTTGCAATTATAATGTACAACACTGAAAGAATTTTGACATTTGTTCCTGGAAGTGAAGAATAAAGATCATTATATCGGGGAACGAATATCCTCAAATTCTAATAATTCATTAGAAATTTTGTTTAGCACATGAGCAACGTAATGTCCTATATTCAATTTACCTGAATTGGTGGTTGGATGACAAAATTGTCTATTGAATACACTGCCGATATTTTTAGATTGGCTGTAAATTTTATCAAAAGAACACGTCAAGAACTTTTCATTGTGTATATTAATAATTTTTTTTATTCTATAAAATTTTTGGTAAAATACAGGGTGAATTGTTAGTCATGAGACTGAATTCAATGACTGGTGTAAAATATCACTGATCTTGTATATTCATTATACACTTACTGAGTACCGTATTTTGTTAACAATGTGTTGAATATACTATTTCTAGAATAAATCAAGCGGTTAGAAACTGTATTGATATATGACTGAATGATACAAGTACTTTGTGCTGTAATTATATAATACAAGAGTATGCTACGTGGGTTTCCAGGAAGTGTTTTTAGGGTTAATACTGATCTTTTTATTATATCATCAGATGAAGCCCCAGCAATCATTACACAAAGTCTCTTCAACTACCCTTTTTATGCAAGCCGTGATCTTTATTATGTTGAAAATTGTCATCTTTTGTTCCAACATCAAACAAGAGTTTTGTCATTGCAGCACTTGCAAAGATGTGCATGTGCATTTCATGCCAATTAAACCAAAGGTTCGTTAGGTAGGGTCTAGTATCAATAATTTTGCAACCACTTAGTTTTACTTCCTTTTATCATTTAGCCTGCAACCATAAGACATTATTGCATTCTAGACCAACTAAACCAATTTAGCAAACTTGACATAGATCAAATTATGTCATGGGAACAGACATTGACACAATTTCGTTTAGTTTTAAAGTCTTACCAGAAGATTGGCCTTGAAAAAGCAGATCAATACTCAGTAGTACATTGTTGTTTTAACGTACACTCAAGATTTTTTCTCATTATTTTGATGCTTTGTGCCAGTTTTTCATGTGATGGGCAATTCCTCATTATAATTGTTTAAACGTCTGCTTTCTTGTAGACTGTACTATAGTATTACCGGTGTTTTGCGATGACAGCCTACAGCTCAGAAACGCTGTCCATTGTTTGAAAAATCTAATACACGCCATCAGAGGATGCAAGGTAAAATAATAATTAAATTCACTATGGAATAAATGACCATGCTAATTTGATTTACTTTAAGATAACGTAGATAAAAATATTTGTGATATCGGCCAACATACGGCCTGAAAATGTAACATCTATGTGAACGCTTTCTTTTTAAACTGGAGTACCTAAAATTAAATGAATCAATCATTCTATAGCTTGAATCTTCCACCTTCAGTGTTTTTATGATTAAAACCTTGCTATTAATTAGTTTGGACCTTTTTTGCTAGATTCATTATAACGTCATTTTTGACGACTTTATCTTTTCTACGTAATTTACAGCTCTAGTTAAATTACAATGCATGTAGAAAAAGTCCTTTTCCTTTGTACTTTTCATATGAAAACATGTACAATTAAGTCCGGATAAATTCAATGTAATATTGTATTAACGAAAAGGTCGAGATTATATAAATTTCCTTTTTCTGATAGATTGTAGATGTTTTGCATATTGAGCCTAAACAAGGAATTCATATCTCATATTTGATAAACCTGAAGGTTCCTTTTCTTTACTTGAGATGTTGACGTTATCTCAGCAAGATTTACCTCTCTTGGCATATGCATGTTTTGCCTGAGATGTGTATGTGTATATTGGGATATGTCTTGTAACTTTAAAACACATCTTGAAATGAAATACCGGTTGTAGAAAATAAGCATTGTCTGAAAAAAATAGTTTTCAAAAAGGAAGTAAAATAGTGTAAATACAGAGAAAAAATGTATAAAAGAAATTGGCCTGCTATTGTACTCTTTTTTTCAAACGTTCTCAGTTCAATTTTTAAGCATGATTACATGTATGGTATTGGAAATGTTTTTTGATACGCTAACTCTAGATTTTTTTGCTACAGGCCCAGTTTGCAGAAGAAAACCTGATGGAAGGTTTCTCAAGTGATTATCTGAAATCTAACAGCTTCTATCAAGTGGCAATCATATCTAGCAAAAGCTTAATTCAGATCTACGCTGCCCTTGAGAAAAATCGATCTCAAGTTCCCAGGCATTTACACGTCCATAATAATGGAAATCTTTCTAGAGAAAGCCAGGCTTTCTTGAATTGTGTTTCGTCCTTGGATAATATCCACACCGCAGTAGCCTCAAATCAGCAACGAATCAAGAAGCCTATCCTTATTTCATTTTTCCCTGACATTGAGACATCAATTTTAAATCCAGACATTCAAGAACAGTTTGTTTTGTCTGATGTTGTTGATGTAAATGGCAATGTCCAATGTATTATTAGAGATGCTGAAATCCGTAAATTGGTCAACTTTTTGCATGATAATGATGAAACTCTACTTCATGAGGAATTTGGGTCCTCTAGGCCGGAAGCTCAAAACTTCTGTGAATCGCTTCGTAATTTGTATAAAATGGAAATGAGAAACATACCCAACAAAGGATTAGAGGAGTCCATTAAGACATATATTGGGGAGGGTGAAAGTGAAAGACGTTTGGTTAACAATCGGGAGACGGTTATGAACTATCATATCCCAGCTCATGGGGACAGAAGATGTATTGACGTTAATCCTGCAGTTTGGCCGATGTTGCAGTGTAACCCAAAAGAAACGGTGTTTGATCCGTACGACATACAGTTCCACCATCACACATACATTGAGGGCGAAGTCTCGCTTCCCAATTCCAGGATCCACCCTGACAGCGGCTATGTTTCATTGGTTCAATCGGACCAAGAGCGGTGCTTTTTCACTGTAGGCAATGTAGCAGATTTTATCCCTCCCCTAGAGTCGGATACTGACAGTGTCGACAATCAATCTCTTTGCCAAAAAATGTTGGAGTTTAATCAACGAAATTTGACGAAGTGGAATGCAGTTAACAGTTAGATTGTTATCATTTCAGTCTATTAATGATTGGCATTTTGGTGATTTTGAAGATCAACACGGGCATTATATCAAATAATTGTTTTATAAATCAAGTTTTGTCTTCAATTGTTTTTAGCATTTTAGTTTTGAGTATTGTTATTTGTAATAGTTTTATACCTTTTATTGAATTTAGAACATGATATAAGCTTAGAAGAAGGGTGTCTTATATTTGAGATATTTTGTATATAGAAGGGCATTAATATACATTCAGATATATAGAAGTCACCAGCTGATGTTTATCAGATGTTTTTTGACAAGTTATTTTTAAATTCAATTTTGTTGTCACAGTATTCATAAATGTCTTTGCTTTGTATATCGTATTTCTTCGATGTTTTATTTGTTTTGCCAAGGATAACTTGTCCAAAGTTTTCTTACAATGCAAACGTTTATGTCATTAAGTTATTTCTATTATGGTAAGTTTTATATCACATGATTTACACACATTCCATATTTTTACTGCATGGTTATTTCCATTTTTGTTAAAGAGCGTACTTTGTTGACATTAAAGAATATTTTTAATTCTGTTTATGGGCATTAATGATTTTGTTATTGGTTTGCATACATGTATTTTTGTGCTTGCCATTAAAAAAAAATAATAACATGCATTTTATGCTTGTTTTAAAATAAGATTATTTTGTAGCTTGGCAGAGTTCAATTATTCATGTAGATTTTGTCTGGTGCAATTATTTTTAACGATCTAAAGTTTGTTATTTTTGTTTCCAAACGCAGTCTTATGTAACAATTATGTACATTCCAAATGCACATATTTGGGCATAATTTCGGCGCTCTTTTACTTGAAATGATTAATATTTTTTGAGCATTATTACTTGGTAAATTTGCGTAATGTTACATCATGTTATATTTCCATGCATACTATCTTTAATATTGTTTAGAAATTTTGTCATAACTCTTTGAAACATTCTAAAAAGGGCAGAATTTAATTTTAATGCTGCTCCTTCTAACTTATTTTTCATTTTTACAAAGTCCATAAACTTTACATTTTTGATATACATCTTGTTTTGAAAACATTGAAGGAGTTTGTGTTTACAACATGAAAGGCTAAAGGCTTTTTGAAAAGTTAATAGCTGTTCTACACATACTAGTATAGTGTGTACCTAAACTGCGCATTTATGTTAATTCTATTGTTCATTGATTTGTAATTTAGAGAATGAATCTTACATTTTTTCAAATGTTGAAAATTATAAAAATGCCTGCTGATATATAATTTTCAATATGTAAAACAAATTTAATCTCTGCGGTTCTAATGTAGATTTTTCACTTCACTTTTAGATTAATTTTCTACATTAACGTACATTATGTACTTTTGAAAACATGAATGCGTTTATATTAATTGAAGACAAAAACGAAACAAATTAAAGAAGTCTTTACATACATGTAGTTAGTTCCAAAAATACTAAGTTTAATTTAAAGAAGAGCATTGAAAATTTATTATGTTTTGGTCTTGCTTTTTTCATACGAATGTTATGATTTTTTTTATTAAAGGACCGATGTTTTTACTATTATTCCTTTTTGAGAATTTTTCCAGTTGCGGTTTCATATAAGAAAACTTGAATATGTGGGATGTTTTTGGTGATGCAGATTAGAAGAGGGGAACTAAACTGATTAAAATGGTAATTCATTTAACATTTACTTTCGATATTTTACATGTTTGTTAGAAATTGTGATAAGTAATAGGGCATTATATTCTAATAAACACTTGGTTTATTTGAGTTATACTGCTTGATGTTACTTAAAATCAAATATGTTGTTGACACACGATATAGAAGAGAAAACGTGCATCGTACTTTTTATAGTCAGTACATTTTGTTTGTCCATTTAATAATGTATCAGTTTAATGATTTCTTAATCCATCGAAACTTAATGCTTTAAATCAATTTTCTAATGTATTAAAGGATTTGATTTAGAATTATCGTTAATTAGCTGAGACTCTCGTTTATCAAAAATACAATTCTTGTCATTTTTTGAACAGTACAACTAAATTTCAATAGATTCAGGGCTTATAATAAACCTACTGTTCTTAACGTATATGAAAACGAAACTTAGCATGAAATAAAGCATGTATCCCAGTGTGTAAATGTAGTATTTTTTGCCAGTATTGTAGATGATGTCGTGTAGTTTGGGAGTGCCTTTAAGAAAAATCTTGTTTTAACCCAGTGATACATGTAGCTCCTCCAAGATTATATTAATTTCCTAAACAGACCTGACATCTCTGTTTTCTTGCTCAATGCTACAAATGTTTAGTGTTTTACCCTTGACGATGTTTGAAATAAGTCCCCTGTCTGCTCAGGAATTCTCCTTGTAGCTGTCTCTCTCTTTTGTAAGTGTCTCTCTCTCTCTCTCTCTCTCTCTCTCTCTCTCTCTCTCTCTCGTATGTCTCTTTGTAAGTCTCTCTCTCTCTCTCTCTCTCTCTCTCGTATGTGTCTCTCTTTGTAAGTGTCTCTCCCTCCCTCTCTCTGTCGTATGTATCTCTTTTTCTCTTGTAAGTGTCTCTCTCTCTCTTTGTAAGTGTCTCTCTCTCTGTCGTGATTATATTATTTTCATATTTACATCCATGCATGCATTTCTATTCCTTTTGCAATCTCTAACATTTTCTCTGACTCTTTTGTACATTTTATCTGTCCCCTTGGAACGTTTGCTACGTTTAAAGTAACATTTTGTAATGAACAATATTAATTTAGATGCATTTTGTAATACGTTTTTCCATGTTTAGCTTTTTGATGTTTTCCTCAGTCTAAGAATTCGAAAGTGTAGATATCAAAAGTAAAAATTTTTAAAAATATTTGTACTTTTTGTTAACAAAGTGTTCATGAATTGATATATTTTATAATATTGTTAACACGAATCTTTTTAATGTTTTATTTAAAGTTGGACAAAAATGATGTCCCTGTTCCTACGCCTGCAAACATGAACAAACATGACCATAGGTATTTATATGGGATCGTAGAGTGCATAACGAAATTAAACTGGAAATACAATCTATTGCTTTTTATATTTCAAATGTGTTTTTCTTCTTGTAACACTACTGTCTGTAAGAAATCTAAATCTTTGAAACAAATTTAGTTTAATTAATAATTGTAGGCTTATTGTCAGATGTTGTACAACGTCAGATACCCTCAAACAGTCTATTATATTTTAATTCTTACACAAACAATTAGATTCTTGATAACTAGGTTTTGTACATGACAACGATTGATAAGATTTCCTTCATGTTAGTTTTAAGGCGCCATTTGGAATAGGGCATGAATATTTAAATAAATCGAACAAATTACAATTAGATTGGTCATGGTTAGTAAGCGTTTGTGCGGCTTGTGGTTGGTTACCGTATATCCGGTAATTTTCTCGATAATCTAATTTTTGCGATTACTTTTACATCGCAAAATATTCAATACGCAATTGGTAAAAATTACTGACTCAAATAAAAGAAGTAACACAACTTCCCCATTTTCGCAAATTTTGTGAAAAGCGAAAAATTCCGGATAATTATACGGTATTTTACGATAGTTTTGAGGTACTGACGTAGAATATGTGACTTTTTTGGCGAATAAAAGAAAATTAATGAATTTGGTTTTTTTTTTTAAAGATAGACACGTATTTGTATGACATCAATGCATTTTTCGTAAACTTAATCAGTATGATCGTTATACATGAATATATTGACGTTTTCGTACTTAATAACATATTTGAATGTTGAAAATGCTTTAATTGAATCTTAATTTTTTGTGTCTCGTTGCAAAATTGGATAGTGAAACGAAGAAAATATAGTGCTTGAGGGAAAATTGGAGAACTTCAAAGGCAAGCATGATTTGATTAATGACGAATTTAATCTAAACGAATTAGGGTTAAACTGTTTTTTCTTTTAAGATAAGATCAACACAAGGAACATATTAAAATGTAGATAAAAATTATTTTGTTATCTATTGTGATTATCTGTGATTGTTGCTGAGAAATCATTTTTGTTGTTATGGCATTGTTGTAATAAACAGACGTGTATCATGATGAATGAGAATAATGTATATGTCATGAATTTTAAAAATAACTTATTTCAATTTGTTTCCTCTTTGTGGTGTCAGTTTAATTGAACCAAGTATATTATAGATTGTTTGATATGAATAACGTTTGAGTAAGTTGCGTGGGTTCGAAAAAAAAATGTTACAAATTAAAAAAGTATTATGCGACCGTTTCGACGCCACTGTTTTGTTTAATCAAAATATAAAACATGTTATCGATTCTTTAAAGTTTAGCTTACTTGACTGAAAAAAGGAATAAAGACTGATCTCTTTTATTTTCCTGATAGCTCCTGATTTAAATATTAAAATGATGACAAAAGTCTACATAATAAAACACAGGAAGCATCTTTCCCAGGCGCTTATTGAGACCTCCATGGACGTTGAAAATCTACTTGTTATTCTAAAGTAGAAAGAACCAACATTTGATTTTGGGTTCTCCATCCGTCCAATTAAATACTGTCATTATTTTCCCAAAGTCGTCCAGGAATGGCGATTTTTCGTTTTGTCTTTTTCCTTGTAGGTACATGGATTTTTGATAAATGTCTAGAAAGTAAAACATTCTTGCCATTAAAGAAAATTTAAAGGTTATGAATGTATGAATGTACCATATTTTTGTATAGCAAAAATGAAATTTATTCTTTCATTTTTTTTCCACTTAGGGTCAAATATTGAGTATCAGACTACTTTTACAACAAGATAATAGAAGAAATATGTCCAACTCATTAGAATGTATATCGCTTGTTACCTTTCTAGATTATACTCGACTTCTTAATTAAAGATTCAAAACACATTTCCACACATAAAACGGTTCTAAAAGAAAATGAACTATAATCCAAATTAATAATGCCAGATATCATAAATAATTTACAAACAACCAAATGTTCCTTCGTTGAAAGCTACTTGAACATCCATTCTTTTTCAGGACTTACTTAAACATACATATATGTAAATGCAAGAAAATAAAAGAATTTATCGGAGAAATATGTTCACTGCTTGTTTGGGGTACCTCCTCGCTAAAACAAACATGTTGATCGAAGTTTTCCTTGAAGTTATCTTAATTTTTTAATGGTTCTAAATATACTTTGATATCTTTATATTGAATTTCAATGTGAAAATATAAATAACACTGAAATACCCATTGATAGTTTGAAATTTTCTTCAAACTATATTCAAGCTGATTAATATACATGTAAATGTAAATCTAATAGTAAAAAAAAATTACATGTAAAACATTTTTCTTTCATCTTCCTTTCTTATTAAAAAGACTTTATCTGGAAAACCAACCTCTAAAATAATATATTTCTCGTCCGACGTGTAGAAATTCAACCCTGTTTTTATTTAGTGATGTGAGAACTGGTATCCTTTACACGTTCCTCCCTGCTTTGAGGCAATGTAACAACTGTTAATGATACAACGCCGCTTAATGATATAAATTGCATTAAGCGTTGCAATTGCAACGCTTAATGCTATAAATTCTTGCATTAACAGTTGACATCTTTAACCGTTAATGATAAATCGCCGCTTAATGATAGAATTGTATCATTAAGCGTTAAAAATGCACAGCAGCCTTAACGCTTAATGAAACAATTATTAAGCAAATATCGACACCCTCAACCGCTAATGATACAAACTTTATATCATTAAGCGTTGCAGTCGCACCCTCTAATGATACAAAATTGTAAAAAATGAATGAAATAACACTGTTGTTAATAAAGCAATAAGATGTACATGTATATCTTGCGCAAATAAAGAATATTAATAAATGACTTATTTGTGTATCCATACTGTATTTATACTAGATAAGAAAATTATATATGTAGACACAGTATAATCTAATCATTTTACGTAAAGCTTTTAAACAAGAATGATCTAATATTTCAACAAACATTTTCTTAAATTTACATGAAAAAGTAAATTATGATGTTAACTGAAACACTAGTACCCCTATTAATTAATCCATATTTTAAACATTTTTTAATAAACTGATTGAACAAACTTTTGAATAAAAAAAAGCAGATGGTGCTGTGATCAAACAACAGAAGCGAATGCATACACACTATCACATGATTGTCTTTATACACAAGTAAATAAGCGCATAAAAACCTTGAATATGTAGATTTTTAAAACAACTGCGTGATATTTGCGGGATTGCCTCGGAGACCGGCTGATTAATGGAAGCGGAATGAAAAGTGCTACAGACAGGGCTTTTCTCGTCATTTAACTCAAGGACGTACATGTATCACTATTATATTTACTATGAACTAAAGAACTAGTTTTATGGATCGTGTTTTATCAAGAAGGAGTACATAATGGTATCTTTAGGTCTTTGTTTATTAAGGACTTTCGTTTTCAACGGAATAACTTATAGCGATTGTATTGTTTATTAAGGTCTTCCGTTTCCAACGGAATAACTTATAGGGATTGTACTGTTTATTAGGGTCTTTCGTTTCCAACGGAATTACTTATAGGGATTGTACTGTTTATTAAGGTCTTCCGTTTCCAACGGAATTACTTATAGGGATTGTACTGTTTATTAAGGTCTTCCGTTTCCAACGGAATAACTTATAGGGGTTGTAATGTTTATTAGGTCTTCCGTTTCCAATGGAATACATTATAGTGATTGTAATGTTTTTAAGGTATCCCGTTTCCAACAGAAAACCTTATAGTGATTGTAATGTTTTTCTTTCTTTTTCTCTAAGGTTGTCCGATTTTAACGGAAGACCTTATAGTGATTGTAATGTTTTTTAGTTTTTTGTTTTCCCCCTTTTTTGTCAACAGAGTTTCTCAGAGATGACTGAGTAGATTTTCCTGAAAGAACAAGGGACGTTATTGGCTGAAATATGCCGTGTTTCAAATATGCACAGCACAAAACATTTTAAAAAGCCTTGAATTTATCAAATCCAATGGTATATAACTTATATGTGTGACTTAAACATATACATCATGGAATTTATGCTGAAAACTGTTCCGTTTTTAGCAAGACGTCGAAATTTTACACGCGACGCCATGCATATTTACACGAGAAGTTTATCTGTGTAGTAAAAACATACCGGTATCTGTGCATGAGTTTCGGGCTTGTGAACCGCAGATCCCAAGTTTAAATCTTCATGCGACCTCTTTCATTGAACTTTTGAAATTATAAGTTTTAAATACAAAATTGTATATATTTTCGCCTACATTTATATGACTTACATGTATATACTTTGATGCATTATGCTACATTGCATCTTTTATAATCAAGTAATTTTCTGTTGATTTGAGAAACTATTCCAAGGTATAGTGAGTCAGTTAAATACAAGTACCTTACGGCTTCCATTGGTTACTCACTAAAGTACAGGAAGCAAAAAAAATTTCTTAAGCTTTCATAACCTTTCTGATCACAATTTTTTAATTTTAAATGCATGCACAATGAACGCGAAAAAGGGGGAGGGGGGTGGTCCTCGACTGTCAGCAAGTTTGATAAGCAACCTCAATTAAAAAATATCATTGAATGAAAAAGAAATGGAAATGGGAATGATTGGACTGGACTTGAAAGATGTTAAAGAGAGAGAGAGAGAGAGAGAGAGAGAGAGAGAGAGAGAGAGAGAGGGGGGGGGGGGGGAAGGCAGAATAAAGGGGAGGGAGATACAGACAGAAAATATTAAAAAACGTTTATGTTAGAGATACTTTTTTTAAATGACTGAAAAAAAAAAAATTTGATAAATCGTCTTTTCGTGTAATCAACCAAGAAGTATTCTGTCCCTTTACATTTTTATTTTCTTTTTAATATTCAGTGACATCAAAGCAACTCTGCTAAAAAATATGTTGTTTGTTATACATTAAAAACACTGTAAAATACTTTATTGTGAATGTCAAACATATTTCTATTTTCTTCGGACTTGAAAAACATGATGGAATGAGCACGTGGTGCAGCTCGCGGGATGATTTGATTGACAGACTGAAACTAAAGGGTTATTTATTCATGGAGACTGAATTAAAAACAATGTCTCCTATTAGTGAATTACAAATGAACTATCTATCTCTCTCTCTCTCTCAATTTCTTCAAACAAATGATGTCTAAACAAAATGTTTAAAGTGTCCGATAAAGATGAAGTCAAAAATTTTAAGACAAGATCACGGAAGAAACTCTATCTAAATGTTTAAAATGTCTGATAAAGATGGAGTCAAAAACTTTAAGACAAGATCACGGAAGGAACTTTATTTACCGATCCACTGATTCTACGCGCTATAAAAATGAATATACATGTACAGTGTAGGAACGGAAGTGTAGAGTTTTGGGTAGCGCTGTTTGTCGAAGCGAATAAACAAATAGAAGAGGTAGCTCTGATTTTAATCAAATGAAATGATAAATGGATGTAAAAAAGAAAAAAACTTCCTTAACAATTCAGTACGTTATGGTAATAAACTGGCACAAGTATAAAAAGTTGTATTCCTTTTGCAACATGATTTTCAATGAACTTTTTGACAATTAATATCCAAGGTCACATTCCAAAATTGAAATTATTATTATGTACGAAATACAATCATTACAATTGAATAGGGGACATGTAGAGGTAAATATATACCTCAAGAGAGTAATCTGACCTGGAGTTTGATATCATTGCAGAGAAAAGTAGAAAATTCCTCAGAACATCATGAGTTGTCATTATTTCATTCTGTACGCGTAGCGCAATTTTAAGCATATATTCAGAATTTTACTGTACGCGTAGTTCTATGATTAAGCATTGGTTTCGAGTGGTAAGTTAACTCAATAGAATGACCATTGTATGAATGGACACATTCAAAAAAATTTCAATGATGAAAAACAAATATTTTTGCTGGGATGATTTTTGTAATTAGTAGTTTTTTAATCGACGTTGCACATCCTTTTACATAGCTGTCATATGCACATAAGTGTTAAACTGAAGACAACTATATAGGTTTTGGATTAATGAGATTTAAAAGCGGAGTACTAGTGCTAGTACAAGTATTTGGATACAAGTATTTATGTTGATAAGTGGACTAGAAACTTTATATAAAATAAACTTGCAGTATACGCAATTGATATCAAAACCCTTAATATAAAAATAACTAGATGACATCCCGCGCAAGCGGGGGAAATAACACTTTACAAATTAATGGGCTTTGAGTTTTTGTACACATTTATTTGTGTCCGATTTTTTTTTCTTAATTGGTTTCTTAACCTTATTTTTAAAAAAGGATCTTATGAACGTAATTTCCGTCAACAGAAATATCTTAGCTCATTGTAATGTTCGAAGTTACGCATACAGATGTGCATCTGAAAATCAGACCTACCCGTACATACTTATAAGAGCTACGAGTACAGTAAACGATATCGAGGCATGGTAAAAAAAAAACCCATTCAAAGAATGCATTGCTTCCTTCATATATGTAGTTTTTTTGTCTGAAAGATATCGTATTGGGGAAATATTTTCACAACAAGAAACAAACATTTTTTATCAAAGAAATGAGAAACACTTCTCTAGAAATTTTGATTCGATTTCTCATTGAATATTTGCACTGTTTTGATCCAATAAAAATATTTTCCGAAGAGAAATTTTAAGATTTCAAGATTGAAATGACGAGTATAAACTTATTCTAGTTTACTACTGTATAAAAATCGCGATACTGTTCCTCCAGATATTAGTTATTTTAGTTGTTTTTTTTCCATCTACGATCAAAATACTGTACGCAGCTCTACTTGTTCTCTCGCTTCGACAAACAGCGCTACCCAAAACTGTACACTTCCGTTCCTACACTGTGATATGTACATGTACATCATAAACATGTATTATAGAAAAAAATAAAATTTAAAAATTCACAAAATATGAAACTATATATTATTCTTTTTAGAAAGTTTTCATCAGCCCTTTAGATTTGATTTCGTTGAATAGAGTTAGTGAGAAAAGTTACGGGAGACAATATATGTTCTACCGTTATAATTCTATTTAAATTGATCAAAGTACTACGTATAAGATCACATATTATAGTTACAAATTGACTTAAACATGATTTAAACAAAAAAGAAATTATTTGTGTTTTGATTAAGCCTTTCAATATGTCGGCGATTATTTTCGGTCTTTATATCAACAGAAATCCACCGGAACAATCGCGTAATTTGTTGTTGTTGTTTTCTGTTTCTTTTTAGCTAAGACCAGGCAATCTGTGTATATTTCACTTGAAACTAGCGTCATTTTTAACTTGTTTTGACGCGTCCTACCCGAAAGTCCAAGGTCTTGTTAAAATGGTTCTAAATATTTAAGTTTGTTTAAAATAACTAAATAAAAACAAAAAAGTATTATTCTTGAATCTTCCATTTTTCACACATAAACATCGGGTGTTACACGTTGTTGAGCCGTGTCGCACCGTGTTTCGTAAGCTGTACTGTATGGATGATTTAAGAATCAGTGGAACAATATTTAGGGCTAACAGAACAAGCATTCTGAGAGTATTGCATAAGCAATACACGTCCCCTACCGGTTTGTATTATTCTATGAAAGCTTCGAAGCATACAACTATTTCAAAACTATTATAAACGAGATGTTATGCTGTAATCAGAGATAAAAGAACAGAGGAAATTCAAACTATATAGTTGATATAGAAATTAAATACAAAATGGGTAAAATAATACTCTTTATTTTATCTCCTGTAATTTCGCCAAGTCCATTAAGTATTCGCTGGTAGATATTTGTGAAAACAATGCACTGTTATGCACAATATCATTTCTTACCGTCTTCTGTACCCCGAATCAAACTATTATTACTGACTACATACTGGCCCTATCTCTCACCAGAGGGCGTATTACGCTTTGCACCAACAGTGAAGCTTGCGGAATGCACCCTCTGGTGAGAGATTGCATACTGGCCTCGTTTATTCAATACACACCGAACCCGATAACGAACTCGAACATTAAAAAATTGGAATATAAAAAATTATTTTTCTCGAAAATATGACAACCAGACGCTAAAAAAGTGTTAACTTGATCTGTAGTTTGACATTTTGAAGCTGTTCAGCAAGTTTCATGTCCTCAAACGCAGAAAGAAAAAAGTGTGGAAAACTGAAGTGGGACAGACAGACGGACGGACAGACGGACGGACGGACAGACGGACTGACGGACGCAGAGGAAAGCTATAGTCCCCTCCCGTGAAACCGGTAGGGGACTAATAATAATAATAACTTATCAATTAATACATTCTGCTATAGTATCAGCTTCTCACTCAGCGTCGATAGCGTTGTTGACGTCGATAACAATAGATAAAAACGTTATTGACGTAGGTAAAATATCGTTTTCCGTATCCATTTTTAAAAAATTCATATTGTTCACATGTGACAACCAACAACATTTTAATTGTATGAATAAATGATGAAATTATGAGCCTACACGTGAACTATAAAAGTGGTTGTCGCATGTGAAAGTGTCTAATTTTAACGAAAACTACAAATAAAGCCATATGGAGAAATAAGTCCGATTTTTTCTCATTAATATTCATTAACCACACTACGTAAATCCTGACGTCACAATGCATATAGTTCAAAGTGCGCCAAAGTCCTAGTATTGACTTTAGAAAGTTGTCGGGGGGAAATTTTCACACAGAAGAGGATAATAAAAGTAAAACATCCATGTGCTCTGCCTATGATAACAAAAGCTAGTTAAAACATTCTTTGTTTGCCCCTGAAATGTCGCTTAAATCAAATATATATTATAGAGGTTTGCAGGTTTGTGCCCATTTACCTACAAGCAACAACCCCCAAAAAGACAATTTTTAAAACTAATTGGCACATTCATTTGAATTAGAAAGAAATAAAAATGTACATTAATTTAAAGTATGAAATATCAAATACTAGGGAGCACCATGGCAACTCGCTTATATCAATTAAAAAAATTCGAACCTCTGTGTCGAAATTGGCAATTATCAACTTAATTCACTATTTTACTATGTAAATGGTTCATTTCTCGCTTCAAATTTTCATATTCAAACGGCACAATAAAAAATAAATCAATTTTTAATCGAATAGCGTCATTTTTTTTCTACCGGTGTGTAGGTGAGATTCATACCATGGCAAAAAGTTCCAGCGTAAGCGTTTCCGAGTTATTTGAGAAATTTTAAATGTTCATTATACATTACTTTGAAATAGTTACAGTCTCAATTTCAAGATGGCGGCCGTATGCAAATTAGACAAATCGGACTTATTTCTCCATATGCATCATATCGTAACGCATTTGAACGAGCATTCCATGTTTAGCGCACATTAGTGACGTCATAATGAAAAATGACGTCATTTTAGTGCCTGTAGGATTTAGCTAATATCATACTTAGTACAATGCACAGCATCAATAACGCGGACAAAGACGTTGAAAATATCGTAAATTTTGCGGCCAAATAATGCCAATACCGTATCTTGTTCTTTCCAAGAGGGGTAGAAAATGATAATACCTCGAGGCGTATTTTCTTTCCATTTTTTTCAAAATTCATTTCCATTTGTTCAAAATTCATTTCCATCTGTCCGTTTCCTGTCTCGCGACAAAAAAAACCTTTTCTCTACGAGATCTAAGAAACTATAATAAAAACATAAAAAAAAAACTTGAACATCTACACTTTTTGGGATGATAGACCTAAGTCTGTAGATGTGTTTAAACTATTTTGTTTTCTTCGTTGTAACTTCCGTTCGTCACCGGCAACACTTCAAAAATATTTTGCGTATTTTATTTAATAGGTTATGTATTTTGCATAAAATGAAAACATTATTATAAATCTTTACATATGTCATCTATGTGATGTTTTTAAAATTGTGATGAAGAGAATATTGGACATTTATTTTACGAATGTACTGTAGTAAAAGAATTATGGACTGATCTTGCAGAATAGATTTTGAGACAGTTTATTTTGTTATTAACACTTGATAAACAATCAGTTCTCTTTAGAAAATATAAAAATAGACACATTTATATTTTTTTTTTAACTTGGTAGTTTTTATTGTAAAGCAATATTTTTTTTCTTGTAAATATAAAAGTAACACAAATCCAAATATACATGAATTAAATAATGTTATAATAAAATGGCTTTTGACCTAAAAATATGTACTAATAAAAACTGTAGATATAATGAGTATGAAAGCTATTGGCAAAAATATGTGATTAGCTGTAGTACTGTAGTATATATGGTAAAATTGTTTCTTTATTGTGCTTTTTTTTCTTTTTTCTATTTTGTTTTGAACTGTAATGGTTTTTTTTTATTTCTTTATCCTCTTTCAAGTATGTAAAACAGGGACACATCACGTGTCTCACATATATCTCTCAATTTACTTTCACTACTTAAGGACTGTACAGTATAAATATCATTATAGTCAAAAGTTTTCCAATATGATTGTGTCATTTAATCTAGGAGATACTGTAAACGTATTAAATTTAGCGTGTACGATATTTGGCGAAAATTAGTTTTTGAACAAGTTGGCATTCCACCTAAAGCGCTAGATAGAATACACAGCCAAATGTAGTACGTTTACAGTATGTCACGTATATGCATGTATATGTTTTGGAGGTGGAAAAGTAAAAAAAAAAAACGAAGTCATCATCACCATGATGCATCTTGCATACAGAAAGTCGGGAAGGGGTGTTCTTTACAGTATTGCAGTGTACATGACGATTCGTTATAGATCTGATTAGTTATTAAGTTTATTTTAGACAAAATGCATCTGTCAGGTAAACAGCATTCGGTTTAATATAATGTCAATTGTGAATGACTGCAACATTGGATCCTACAATAACTTGATTCAGCGATGCCATTTATCATTACCTTTTAATTAGAGTAGAGTTTCATGCATGTATGTTGTTTGTATATTTAAGAAACAATTTAGGAACTTCAATATCTAAATTTGAACAACGAAACGTTTTGTGTCCTTTAATGTTGGTTGGAATAAAACGAATGGTCTCTGCAATTATTTTTTTCTCAAACAAGTATTTAATATGGGTATTGGCAGATACTGAGAGCAGTCTGAGTTTAAATACAATGTCCATTGGAAAAAAAACATGGTAATACAATGGCAGTATTATATTCTTAAATTACTTTAAAGTTTAAAAGCAGACTTGATCAAAGTCTATTAGAATCAATGACTCATACATGTACCTGTTGTCATAAATATGTTTCAATAGAATTATCACTATAAGAGACTAAAAGCCATCTAGTGTGATGTTTCATGTATATATAATCAGTAAAATTCAATGAAATTATCAAATATGTAAATAAATATGAAAACAAAATAGAGGCCAACAATTTTTGTTGAGGCCAAATTTAAGGCTAGGCCATTTGGGGTCAAGCCTTGAGACCAAAAGTCCTCATTCAAAAAAGCGTTTGTTTTTGTTTATTTTTTGCCAACTTTTATTTTAAGGAGCTGGCCACTTTGTTTATGGTTAAAACAATGAAGTCGAATTCTAAATCTATCCTCCCATGGTAACATTTTTAAGTTTACAAGTAAAAAATTTAAACAATAAATATATAAGAAGCCCCCCGTCTTTGGAAGCAGATAAAAGAATATAGGAAAACAATCCACCCCCCCCCCCATTAGGATTTTGAAAACTGGCAAAAAATGCTTTCCTTTTTTTCTTTTCGATTGTCCTGATTTCGAATTAAGCTGTCCTATCCTCTTTAAACAAACGATGCTACGTACCTGTACTTGCACAACTTAATTGACATATAATGGCGGCGATACAGAGTTATCATACATAAATTTAGTGTAATCGTGATAAATCCAAAATTCCGAATTTACACGCGAGTCGCTGTCTTATGTGTACCTGTAAGATAAATCTGATAGTGTGACGGTGTAATGTTTGGTTGTCAGACATTCAGTGTAGCTATTAAAAAATCCGCGTTATTTGTCGAAGTCTTGGGTTTTTCTTCTAAAATTTTGTAATACCTAGTCATTAAGTTAGGTTTGTCATCATCTGCTATAATAATGGGGCCTATTTAGCAAAGCGGGGCATAATGCAAAAAGGGAGCGCTTGCGAGCACATCAAAATGCATATACATCGGGGGGAGTAGGGGGCACATCCTTAAAAAGGCCTAGCGAAGGGGCTCCACAAGGCAAGCTGACAAGGACTTCAAGAAAAACAAAGCTGACAAGTACTTCAAGATCAACACAGACATCGCTTTGTTCAAAGTGATGTTATATATGTAAAAGGGTAAAACGGGAGGCGCATACTTAGTTCCGTCTAATTTTACATATGCTTTCGCTATCCCCCCGCCATCCCCCCTTCCCGGACATTCGCAAAACATGAATGCTACACGTATCGCCTTTAATTTCTATAATTTCTATGTAGTTTATAAGTGAGGTCAAAATTCTATGGGGGTCAGTTTTCAACGTGTGGTGGGTTGTAGATATACAGGTCTGGAATGGTTTTCTACTGTAGAAAAAGGACTCTACTTGTCATAGAATACTGACCCTGGGTCAGTCTTCTCCGTAGAAATTCTACGGGGGGCACTTTTCGTCGTTACACCGGAACTCCTATATACAATTTTGATTTTTACATAGAATTGATCTTAAAAACTAGAATTATGATTGTTGAGCAAATTGAAGAAAAAATGAAAAGATTTATTTTTAATCATTCATACAATTTTGTATCATTAGAGGGTGCAACGACAACGCTTAATGATATAAAGTTTGTATCATTAGCGGTTGAGGGTGTCGATATTTGCTTGTTTCATTAAGCGGTAAGGCTGCTGTGCATTTGTAACGCTTAATGATACAATTCTATCATTAAGCGGCGATTTATCATTAACGGTTAAAGATGTCAACTGTTAATGCAAGAATTTATAGCATTAAGCGTTGCAATTGCAACGCTTAATGCTATTTATATCATTAAGCGGCGTTGTATCATTAACGGTTGTTACAAGGCAAACACCGACAGAAGACAAAACCACACAGCTGATCATATATTGCAACAACGGAATATTTTTGTCAAATAAAGGTTCCATCTCAGGTAAAACGTTATTCATTTCAACAACTTGCCGAAAAACGCTATATGGGTAATCCTGCAAAGCAATTACACCTGCCCCGAGACACATCGAAAATTTAGATATAATCAAAAAGAGTTTCATTTTGAAAAAAATCAAAAGTATTATAAATTTTTCTTATATACAAAATAAGTTTATTGATCTTCTGACGCACCAATCAACAAGTTTAAAATTTGCTTTGGAGAAAACATCAATAAATGGTGTACATGTCGGTAAATCTGTAGACCATTTTCAGGACTAATGATTTCAATGGATATAAATGTTTAATAATTTGATACAAAAATACTGAATTCAATATAGAATCGTTAATTGAAATTATGTGGTGATCAAATCGGTCGGGCGTCATCAAACTATCATAAGTCCATTCGGGCTTTATTGGATTTGATCAATCCCCAACATTTTTTCTTTTCCTTATAATGAAAAAAAAAAATTCTTATTCCTTAATTCTTGTCATGTGGATACACGTTTTAGAATCTGTTTGTGACATTCGTTTTTAATATTGCGGTGTACTGGGCATGAGTCTTGGATTTTAAAAATACACACAAAATGCATGTTAATGACATGATTAATACAACATAATACAACAATTGCTCAATAATATGCACACCTTTTTGCTTCAGAACCAATCCTATTTTTATTCAAGTCAATGTCATTACATTTCGATAGTTTGCAATATATTAAAATAATATTCAATCTACAATGCGTGAATTAGTACCCCGGGCTCCTTTTTTCCAAGTGAAGTGAACATTAGTACAAAGTGCATGTTTTGTTTTCAAAATAAAACAACAATCATGGAAGTCTCTTTGATCGCTGATCCAATTTCTAAAGGAAACCGAAATTCAACAAAGAAGTAATTCCGACAAACTACATGTAACACTTCATAATCATGATATTCCCTACATGAAAAGTTTTTTTTTTTAAATAGAAAAACGTGTAATGATATAGTGCGGGCCGATCAAAGCCGTTTGATTAAAAATGTCGGTCTTGATTGTCATGTTTAAATTAAAATGCCATCTATTTTATAAGATTAAAAGGATCTCCATCAGCGAAGATGTATGATGATATGTGATTTCTCATTTTATCATTAATGGCAACATTCAGTTTTATTTTTTTTTTGTTCGCTTTCAAAATGACGGCTTTTATTAAAATCTATTAGAATACAGTGCAAGTATATCAAAGAAAAAGTGGGGTGTTTTTGTAATTTTAATTTACTATTTTCAACAAACAATTACTAATAAATTCCTGATGGCTTTCGTAATTAAAAAAAATAAAACATGATATTTCGTAGAAGAAATTCTGGTTTGTTGTTTCTATGCATGCCATAAAAAGATACCATGCAGTTCTAAAATTAAATGACCACATTAAATTTAAATGTTTCAAGGTCAATGTCACGGGGTTAAACTATTGTAAATATCAAAGTATGTCCTCTGCTTAACATGTGCATTTCGTAGAAGATCCAATTATGATTATACATAAAAAATGGAATCACCGCTCCAAATTTCGAGTTCATATATCAAAAGACATTTATAAGTATTCTGTCTAAGTGCGTCATATCCTTTTTTTTTTTCAAAGATTTCTATTTTTACGTTGGCCCCCCCCCCCCAAAAAAAAAACAACAACATATTCTCGATTCGTTTTATCACAAAAAATTGTAATTATATCTTAAGAACGTAGCCATTCTTTATCTGTCAATACAATATGGAGATGCTGTAGTTAGGTGCATGATTAATGAATTATGATATTAAGATAAGGTAATTACGAGTGAGAGTAAACAAAAATTCATTTGTACATTTTCTTATCTTATTTTCAAAATATGCACGTTCATGACTTCATCAAGGACCCAATCTAACAATCAACAACAATCAATGGTAAATCGTATCTAGTAACTCAGCCGATACAACAATCAACAACAATCAATGGTAAATCGTATCTAGTAACTTAGCCGATACAACAATCAACAACAATCAATGGTAAATCGTATCTAGTAACTCAGCCGATACAACAATCAACAACAATCAATGGTAAATCGTATCTAGTAACTTAGCCGATACAACAATCACACATTAAGCATGAAAGCATACACACAAGAGTGTTTGAGAGTGAGAAGGAGAGATTAAGAAAACAAAAATATCCCTTAATGTTGGCAGCATTGATTTGTATTAATTTGTATTAACTATACTCTCTCTGTCTCCAGTTTTTGCTTCCACCACTTTTCGCTGGATATTTCGATAATCATAAATACCTTTGTGCTCAAACTACGTTCATCCACTTATATGAAAAATGTCTAGATTATCTTTCAAACGCCCCCCTCTAGCGTTTCAGGTTTCAATACACAACCCAAAATAGAAAGTCTACGGGGATTTTGCATTGCATGAAAAAGTCCGGATGATAACGTCGAAAAATTGTGTGAGGTAATTCCGAGGGAATTCCAAAAGCTTATGGCAAAAAGATGTAAAGATTTCCCATTATAAATCTCCGTAAGAAGTTTGTTTTTGTTTCTGTGAACTTTTATGAGTGAAAAATGTTAATGTGTCAATGAAGATATCTTGGATATTTTCCCTTTCATCAATTTCAAGAGAATTTCGTTATTAATTAAAAAACACCAAAAAGTGTTTTGTTTATTCCAGGGACTAATTCTAACTAATCAAAAGTGACAGCCTACATTTTCCACAAATAGAATATAAAAAAATATATTTTTTAAAAGAAAGATGTTAATGTAAACAAAAAATAAGTTTTTTATGATTCATGCAGAATTATTTTCTGCATTGTCGCTATCTAGCTGCATATCCAGCATGAATCACTAAAAAGCATTTTATTGTTTTAATAATTGATAGTCCCACCTTAAAATTAAAATTATTTTCTTTAATTAGTAATAAATGGTTTTTGTATATGCGAATATTTTATAATATCCGTATCAGTCTCAGAGGCTGATACAGATTCTGCAGGGGAGGGGGGGGGGGCAGACTGGTCCAAAAAATCTTGACA
>WFKH01003881.1:60936663-60965036 GCA_016163765.1 Magallana hongkongensis
GAGAGAGAGAGAGAGAGAGAGAGAGAGAGAGAGAGAGAGAGAGAGAGAGAGAAATTAGTTAATATTTTTGGAAAAGACTTAATGCACTATGAAATACTATGCTATGAACTAGTATGGATGGAATTACATGTACATAATACCCTGCCTCCAACAGATTTACCATCATAATTTTTTCCATTATTTGTTAAAAGCAATTTATAGGAAACATCTCTGCAATATTCTTTTCTATATCATTTCATGTCACAGGTCGAAATCTATAAATGTATTAAAGCCATGCAACAGCATTATTATACATGTATGTTTACATGTACTTTAAGTTTGTTTTGTTTCTGATATCAGAGGGACAATACAGTTTGACAAAAGGAGATGGCAATAAGAAATATAGCTACATCTGTGAAACAGCCAAAAGTGAAGCCTTTAGATCTAGAATTATACAAGATTACAGGGACTTTAGTAAGATACTTTTTTAATTTGAATTATCTTGTAATGAACACTCCTAAAGGTCTTTAGATTGTCGACAGACGTCAGCAGGGTAATTCAAGACTTTTTAACTGTTATCAACTTTAATATTTAAATTAGTGTAATGTAATTCAAATACGAATGATTATTGTTAACAAAATTTATGTTATGGAGAATTGTGGTATCTACTCAGTTGAAGTTTTTGTTGTAGCATACGGGACAAACTATCCTGATGAGGAATCAGCACCCAGGGGCCCCAAGTTTTACCTGTACCCGACAGACACAGAAATCCTTGGATCTACCTCTGAGGTTTATCTGGAGTGTGCAGCCATTGGGCTCACTAAGCCCACATACCAGTGGACTGTTACCAGGGAGAATGCCCAGACCCGGCCCATAGTGGGCCCGCGATACATACTGACCAACGGCAGAGTCAGCATCAGCAATCCTCAAGTGGCGTTAGATGGTGGAAGTTATCAGTGCAGTGCTAAGAATGAGTTCTGACTCCACCTGTTGTGTTATCTGTTGCAGGTATTTATTGATGAGTCTCCCTTCCCCCTCATCTCTCTCTCTCTCTCTCTCTCTCTCTCTCTCTCTCTCTCTCTTCCATCCAATCATTATGTAAGAAATGAATGCTCCAGTTTAAGAAATATATATGTGCTCTCACTGTCTCGCTGTAAATTTAGGAGAATTTTCCAATGTTGATATGGCCCCATTTGTCCGTAGGAATACCAGGGCACAGTGATCCAATGTATAAAGATTTCCTCAAAATCCAGTCTGTGTAAGTAGGGATGAAATAGGTAAAGATTTCATCATTGATTTTTTTTTTGGAGGAGGGGGGTGTTATACAAAGTATTGTTCAGTGCACCAAGAAGACATCTGCATTATTGTACATAGGGTAGCAATTGTGCACATTAGCTCTATTTTTCGCTCTATTTTTAAAATCAGGATTAACATTATTTTACAACATTTTATAACAAGGTATATTGAATGACTGAACTAAAAAATAGTTTATATATAGGTTGAACCGGAAATAGTTTCAGAAACAGTTATGTTATCTTAGCTCGTTTTTTTTTTGACAGGTTTCAAATTCAAATGTCGTTAAGTGAACCAATTGTTTAAGATTTTTGAACTTGAAATAAGCTTGTTGGAATTCATAGAATGTTTACTTTCGTTACCCTGTAACAATTGCTCCAGATAATCTTTTGGTTACATAAATTATCAATGATTATTGATTTGTAGGGTTTTAAAATGCACCATTTTGAATTGGCAACCATCAGTTATAACTGGATCAAAGAACAGACCACGCCCATTAACTCACGACTGACTCCGTATATCTTTATTTCCGGAGACGGCCAGCTTTATTTCTCGGAGGTGACACGAGGCGACAATGGCATGTACTACTGCATGGCGACACTGACGTATCTGACAGACCGTGACAACTACGCAGGGTCATTCCAGTCTCCCAGTCGAATCAGTACGGGAATACCCTTAAAAGTGCAGAGAGCTCGTAAGTTGAACAGCATAAGGTCAAAAAAAATAATTTTAAGTTTTGCGAAAGGTAATACCGTGTCTCAATCTTCAGATTTAAATAGGTTAATCCCTATTTCACAGTGGCAATAAAATTTAAGCAATATGAATGTAACTTTTGACCTGATGCTATGGAATCTGAGATTCAAAACATTTTACAATAACTTCACATTATTCATGTAAAAGAAAAAAATTGACAGCTTAAGGTAATGATCCATACCCCACTACCTAAATAAAATACGTACAGAATTTTTTCAAATTTCTCAAATATGTATCTTGGGATATATCCTTATCAATTTTTACTCAGTTGCTGGTCCATCGGTATCATAAAAGCTAGGGTCGTTACTCAAATTTAATCTCTTATAATTTTATTTGCCTACAGAATTCTCTGAAATATTGATAATGTTTACCCGTTTAAGCCCTTTGTCAATAGAAAATAAAATTACCCAAAGGACCGGCCTTTTTAAGATCACAATGAGTGTATTTTTGGGAAATTTATTAAAATATATATTTTGAAAAAAGTTCCATAAAAATAAAATTTTGCATATGTTTATCATTTCATCTCTATAAAAAGTATGTTTAGCTTTTTGTTAAATAGATAACATGATTTGAACTAACTGTTGATCAATCTGTATTATATAAATCACATAAGATGTTTATTTTGGATATTGGTAACTGACGGAAAGTATTATGGATCGAGATCGGTATTTAGAAATTGCAGTCACATACGCGGAAAATGCTAATTACCTGATATGCTTTCAAGACAAAACCTATATTCAATTACTTTTACTGGTTTTAAAGACTGTTCTAAAAAATTAGATAGCTTTTTTCAACGTATAATTTTAATTCTAAAAACAATTTTTTGGGGAAATATAATTATACTTGTTGCTATGCGTTTAGAAGAAAGATGTTATAGTTTTAACAAGTAGGTAAAATTATTCCCCCTTTTTGCATTTATCTCCCTTATTACACTGGAATCGATCTCGGCCCAGATTTCATTTTGGATGTTAATGGACGATCAAGGATTAATGTTCAAAGATTCGGATTAAATTCAACCTTAAAATGCAATGATGTTTATACAGGAAAAAAAGCGGTCTATATTTTAAAAAAGAGTACGCAATCAACACAACCCAGTCATGTTTTCATTCCGTTGATTTAATAATTGATTGCAGTTGTCAAGATTTTTAATAGATTTGCTTTAAATCAATTTTAGGTAAGCTTGGTTTCTTTGTTGAATACATCTTTTAGGTCTCAATTAGATCGGGCACGGACAAGACATAATAACGCGTGAATTACGTCAGACGTTGTTTTGTGCTTGGTTTCTTTGTTGAATACATCTATTAGGTCTCAATTAGATCGGGCACGGACAAGGCGTAAAAAAGCGTGAATTACGTCAGACGTTGTTTTGTGACGGATGGATAATTACATTCAATAATATCATTGGTTCAGACCCTAAAACGTATAATATCATTGGTACCTTATTTACACACAGCATCAGGAATATTGAATGTTCAGATTCCCGACAGCTTCATTCAAGTGTTTCCATGGCAACCAGAGGTGGACGCTGATGTCAGATTGGAATGTTTTGCTTATGAAAGGTTAGTTCATGTATAAAACTGAATTCTTAGAAATGTATAAAACTGAATTCTTAGAAAAACAGTCACTGATATACAATTTTAATGTTCTATTGTTTAAAGTTCTGTTAGAAGCTCCTGTGGTTAGAAAAAAATTATGTCATTTCACCCCATAGAGTGATTGCACGCCATACTTTACAAATAATGATTTCACCACTCCCTATACAATTTACAAAAGCCATGTTTGTTAAATTTTAATTTGATTTTTGTTTTAATTTTAAAAACGGCAGCAGGAATTCTAGTTTTCTGAAGGCTAATAGTTAAGATCAAAATTTTGTTGTACAGTGGACTTCTAGTGTATCTAGTCTGTTAATGATTTTGATATCATAATTAAATCAAATTTTTGTGAATTTGTTTTTGCTTGTCAGTGGACCTCTAGTCTACCAGTGGTATCTCCCGACCCTCAGAGATCCAGGGACCAGTGTCAGGTTTTTAGACAGTGACCGGGTGTTGACTGTCATGGGGGTCACTCTTCAGGATGCGGGGTGTACACCTGTGTGTGCTCAAGTCGACGGTCAGGAACCAGGGACCAGAAGACCTTCCATCTCACCGTAGAGGGTCAGTACTCAATGTAATGTCTCACTCTAGATTGTCAGTAGTCAATGTATAACCGTAGAGTGTCAGTAGTCAAAGTATGGTAAAACCATGGAGTGTCAGATGCCAAGTAATGTATAACCATAGAGTGTCAATGGTCATTGTATTTATAACGGGAGTGTTAGTGGTCAGTGTAATGTTTTACTGTAGATTGTCAGTAGTCGTGTATCGTATAACGTAGAGTAAGAGTAGTTAATGTATCTTGTAACCATAGATTGTAACCAAAGATTACTTGACTTGGTAGAAAATATACAAATTCAATTTACCCTAACCTGTTGGATTAATTCATTGTCTAAATATCTCAACTTAAACTTGCAGCAAAACCAGTGTTCACAGTTCCCCTGAGGGACCAGCACGCAGACAGAGATTCTGAACTGGTCTGGAGATGTCAGGCGTACGGGATTCCCCGACCCATCTACTCCTGGTACCGGAAAGGTCAGTTGTTGTCCGGGGGCAGTGAGCTAGTTATCACAGGAAACACCCTCACCATTCCTAGGCTTGGGGAGGGTCAGGCCGGGATGTACCAGTGTATGGCCAGCAACAGCCACGGGGTGGTGACCAGTACCGCCCAACTCAGGGTGTTGTGTGAGTATCTCTCTCTCTCCCCCTCTCTCTCTCTTTTTCAAATAAACACTAGCTGAATTCCAGGTTCTTTGTTCTAAACATATACCCCTCTTCCTATTGAAAACATTCAAAGTGCAAAGTGAACAATTTGAGTTGATAATATGTGTTTATTAGAGAAATTAATTAAGCCATATGCATAAATTTAAAATTGTTGTTTTACCAGTAATGATATAGAATATAGTACTGTATAAAAATGTTGTTTTTGTTTCATCCATATGCATTATCAATATCACAGATTCTCATTTATCTTCAAGGTTGCCTCAGTTTTCATCATTAAGATGCAGAAAGACTTTTTCCTTGTCAAGGCTAACTTTTTCTTGGCTTCAAGTATTCAATGACCTTCACATTCCCTGTATTGTATGACCTGACCCATAACCTTCCCTCCTTGTCCACACTGAGCCCTGTGGGCTGATCTAGCCCGCAATTGTCTATACAGCCCAGGAACTGTCCATTCTTGTCCAAGATATGGAAGCAGTCGCTAATCTGATCTGTAACAATGATGTGTCCAGAGGAGTCTGTTACGATTGGTCCATGGACAGAAGGCTTGGCCTTCTTTGCAGCTATTCCATCGTATCGAAACTTTTCCTTTCCTCTATCGTCGACCACAACCACCATCTCTGCATTCAGATCTGCTGCGCAAATATCCCTATTTGTATTTTCAGCGACATAAACTGGATGTCTCCTATCTTGGAACAGGGGATTCTCATAGTTGACGTCTTTTTCGATATCCTGAATGATTTTTCTGTGGTATCTAACAATTCTGTGATTCTTGTCGTCAGACGTGAACATTGCGACCAGAATATCTCCAGATAATGTACAAAAGAGTTTACAAGGGTGCCAGCCTTTTGCAACCTGTATCAGTATTTCTGTTTTCTCCTCCCTAACCACACTAACTGTCCTAGCATTGACATTGCTGTAGATCAGTTCACCATCTCTCGTTACTGCAATGTCTCCTGGGAAATATTTACATGTGGCAAGCAGTGCATTCTTCTGGAAGCCTTGGATGTCGAGTCGCTTTATGACCTTGGTTTCTCCGCTAAGCAATGCCTCACGACTCCCGTAGCAAGCTACCGCAGTCAGATTTTCTCGTCCTGTTGAAAAACTAGATATCACTCTGGCCTCCTTCAACAGCTGCCCAGATGTCGAAGATATGGCTGAATTTATTTCTGTTGAAGATTTTTGTTCTGCTTCAGTGCTGTGGGCTATTGTCTTTGTTAACACACTAGGATTTTGTCTAGATTGGGCCAAAGACTTTGACCTATCTCTTGTAGTATTTTTTATCACACTGACTTCCATCGTTTTCACAGCCAAACAAGCCATGTTCTCTGTGGGGTGCAGAGTTCTTGATATCACTTTTGATGGACCTAGAGAACTAGAACATGTAAATGTAGATTCCTGTTTGATTTTTCGTTGAAGACATTTATCACCCTGTTTGATCAGCAACAATTTTTGAATTGCCTTAGCAATGCTATCTGCTACCTTACTATAAGGTTTTGATGCTGGTCTTCCATTTAGTGCAGAAAGGGCACAAAATGGTATTGATGGCACATTTTCATTTGATATTGAATTGATGATACCAGTACATTCTTTCGGTAAATTTGTTTCATTTGAGATGCACTCTGTCATGTTATTAACACATGAATGGTGAGTCAGGGAAGCTTTTATGTTGTCCAGCTCTAAAGAAAGTTCTCTCCCTTTGATTATCTTTGTTTTTAGTATTGGAATTTTGATGTCGAGACCAATCTTAAGTTGCGAGGAGTCCATCAATCTAGACTTGTGGGCAGCTATTATGGCAGCCTCCTTTGACATCAGCTCTTGAACTGTTTGGTATATAATGTTGTACATCTGAGCGAGATCAGACTGATGGTTTTGCAGTTCTCTGAGGCTTTTCTCCTTCTCGCTGTGAATTTTCATCCTGACCCTGTTGAATATACTGTCTACTTCCTGATGCCAGATTTTCCGATGAATGTCTGATTCTTTGATCATCTTATTGTATTTGACTTCAGTCATGGAGAGTTTTGAAGCAGTGTCTGTCGGTTTGTCTACACTGGGGGATGACTTTTTTCAGCAGCTCTTCCATCTCGGCCTTAATCTCCTTGAGTTTCAAACTAACAAAGAGAGCCATCTCAATCAGCTCGTGGCGATCATGGTGAGTCTGGGTCTTGCATTTATTGGAGACGGGAACGTCGCATTGTTTACAGCAGGAATGACAGATCTGATCTTGATGGATGGTACAGCTAGGAAACAGCAGTTTGTTTAGGTCCGGGAACAGCACTTTGTCATGTAAACCACACAGCCTTCCTTTTCTATGCTCTGCGTCATACTTACAACACAAGCTGATTTGACAGTTGTCGCAAAATATCTGGAGCTGGGCCGTGGCACAGATCTCGCATGTCTTGACTTCTTGTGACATTGAGGGTTCCTGTGGTGTGGAGTGGTCCATATTTTTCTATTTTAAATAGCCACGTTGGAAAAAGAATTGATCCCTGGAAGTTAGTTCTGCAGTAAAGAAATAACAATTATGTTAGAAATCTTATTGTTTGTAAGAATTAGAATACGTAAACCATGACAAGCAAAATAATGCAATACTTATTTTAGAAGATTTAAAGATGTCAACAATTTACTGTTGAACAAGTTTATTGTAATTATACATGGTAAACCACATAATATATGTAATAATAAAATGATAAAGTAGAGTTATCAGAAAAATAAGTGATTCTCAAACCTGATTTTGAAATCCTATTGTTTGAAAACAAATTTCATGCAATTACAGCATGCCTCTGTGGTGGACGATTAAGCATTGAATCATTATTTTTTGAAAGATGTGGTCTCATAACTGAAACGGTGTGTGCATACAAATTGAATAACGCGCTAGCGCGTTATGAAAATTTGTTTGCACATCTTTCAAAAAATAATGATTCAATGCTTATATTTACGTTTTTTAACATTTATTCCCTTTCTGCAAATATAATGTTATTTTTTAAAATCTCTGCCTTATTCAATGAGTAATGCGCAATTAACGGAAGAGGCATTGGAACAGCGGAATTACGCTGACAAAAATAGTGCACAGCGATTTAAATTCCAAAAACACAATTTTATTTTTCATTCTGTAATTTGATGAACGTACTTTGGGTATACTAAGAAATTAATTAATTGAATTCATTTAACTATTAAAATATATTTAAACCAATGAAATATTAATCAGCGTAAGTATAATATCAGGTCGTGATCCGGTTTGAAGTTGCGAGGAGAGACAGTCATGTTCTTCGAGAAATACTGAAGGAAGATAGTATTCATACACACCATATTTGGTGATTGGGTCTTCTGTGTTATGAGTAAATATCACTCAAATCAATCAATGCAATCTAATAGGGGAAAGAAAGTGAATGTAAATATATTGTTATGATCGTTTCTTTTAGTGTACTTACTGTTCTGTGAAAGGAAATTTAAGTGAATGTAAATTAGTTAGATATGTTACCTGTGTGCAGGTAAAACAGAAGACAACACACCTGTCAAATCATAGGTAAATTATCTCACCTGTACACTATGCATCTGTGCTCTAAGGTGTCCAATACTTTAGATAAATTTCCACGACCCATTTCATTGCATGCCAGTTGGACCATATCACCACAAATTTTACTTTCAGATTGAAAAATATTGTGTGATCATCGTAATATATTGCGAAATGTTTGTACCTGTTTTTGAATTTTTATTTCATATAGCCTGATGTCTAAGATATTCTAGAGTCAGAATGAATATTTAGAAATTCTTAAAAGTCCAATTATTGAAATGCCTTACCTCTGATTTCATTTAGAACTATTACAGTATAATAATTTGAAAAATTTAAAGAAAATTAGCCCACAAAAATTATAAATATAAAATGTAAAATGCATGTGAGGTACCTGGGAAATCTCATTTGAAAATTAAGAATTCATTGTATTATTATGATAGAAGGTTTTATTTCACTTAGATATGAAACTTATTAAAAAAGAAGTTGCACAATGTAAAATGCTTGTGTAACTAAACATTTTTAGTTTAAGTCATTCATCTCTTAAAGAGTTATCTATCTTATTAAAGAGGCATTTTTTTCACAACATTACAGCTTTCCCTCCCTCCTTTAAAAAGAGACCACTGGAGTCCACCACCATTGGATCACTGGGGGGATCTGTGACCATCCTGTGCCACCTGGAGGCTGCGCCCCGCCCCAACATCACCTGGCTGAACAGGGTTTGACACTAACTTTTTTACTTTGGTGGACCGCAGGTCCACTGGTCAAGAATTTTTGATGGACCTTCACAATTTCTGGTGGACCTTCATTAATGATGGAAGTTTTGTTGAATTAATTTACTCCATGCTATTCACGCTTATTAATTATTAAATGCAATTAATATGATCACATACATGTGTTATCTTCTACTTTACTGAATTTATTTTATTTTCCTACATCATCATCATTTCCACTATAGCAAAACATATTATATTCACTGGGTCACAATTTTTCCCCAACAGAAAAAAATATAGAAAGAAGTTTGAGAATTAACTCAGGGAGACTTCATTTTATATATTAAGTTAACAATGATATTCACAAATTCAAAACTCAAATTTAAAATATTGTTAAATATATTGGGACAGACTATACTTAAAATACATGTAAATTGGATTAGAAGCATGTCCACAACAGCTTATAAAAAATCAAACTATTTTTGAAAAAATAAAAAGCTAATTTAATTTGAAATTTGATTTATTTAATGTATTTATATCTCTAATAAAGGAAATATTTCATCATTTTGTAAGCTAACTGACAAAAAAAAATCTGTCTCATTACCAGTTTATGTCAGTGTTTTTAGGGGTATTAGTCCAACCCAATGACCCACTTACCACCGTTATGTAGAGGATAGCCAACTGGTTAAATTAATATTGTTTTAGTTTTTATTTTGCATTAAACATGTCTTTTTATTAATCAACTATCATCTTATTGCCAATGAACACAATCATGAACTTAGAGGACAGAATAACTTCAACTTATGAGGAAATTCTGGTGAAGTTACCGCGATCACAAAACTTCATTTATTCATTTTTGGTTGTCAATTTCAATGTAAGAATTTGCATAAATAATTCATTAATAATTTGATTTTCATAATAAAAGTTTAAAATTTTAGTGGACCGACGGTCCACATGGTCCTGAACAATTGGTGGACCTTCCCAATTTTTGGTGGACTCGGGCCGCCGGTCTACCGTTAGTGTCGAACCCTGCTGAATGAGGGACAGGTGATTCCAGGTGACAGTGGACAGGACGGAACACCTGCCCACTTTCAGTCACTGACCAGTGGTCACCTGAGGATTTTTAACCTGAGCTACACAGACCAGGGCTTGTACACCTATAAGGCTGTCAATATACATGGGACAGTACAGAGCTCCACTGAGCTGACAGTGCGAGGTATTTCTCTCATTTCCTATCTTATTGATTTCCTTCTTCCCAATACCCAATATCTTGCTGCTCCTTCTTTGAATTCTCTCTCTCTCTCTCTCTCTCTCTCTCTCTCTCTCTCTCTGTTCAGCTTTTCTCTCCAGTCTCTTAATTCTCCCTTCTTTCATCATGCAAGATAAGGGAAATAGTTGTAATCCCTCCATTATATATTTAAAGAAATCTTCAATCTGTAGCAGAATGATATGTGAATGTATATGTTAATAAAATAAAATGAAGTCAATTCAATTTAAACTCTTTATCAATACAATTTATGATGAACATGTATTTAGGTAGGACAGAAATGGTGGAGCGGCCCTCAACTGTTACAGTGGTGGTAAATGGAACAGCCCTGCTGTCCTGTTGAGCCTCCTACAGCCCCAGTCTAGAACTCGTCTATACCTGGTCCTTCAATGACCAAAATATAGATTCTGACCAGGATAACAACTTTCAGATGGTACAAAATAGAACTGTTTACAAACCTTTCTTATTTTGAATAATAGAAGGATTTTCCACATACCCCTATTTCAATGTCTTTATATTGCAGTGTTCAATTTTAGTCGTATGACTGTATATAAAATATCATTTTAAACAAAATTTCTTGAAAAATCATACTATGTATAAACAACTATCTTTACATAGTACTTTATATGCAGGAACCACACCCACTTGATTTTATTTCACTTGATTACAAACTCGCGTCTCTTCACTTGAAATCCATGCTAGAATTTGCATTAAGAGGGCTCGATAGTCACGGCCATTTTTAGACTATATTTATCTCCTTTAAAAAAAGGCTTCTTTATATAAATATAAGAAAATTTCGAAATTAAAATGTACAATTGATGGATTTTTCTAAGTAATAGTTTCATTTCATTTGAACAAGTCATATCTGAATCTTAAAATTTAAGGTAGATCTGATGGTTAATTTGTTGACCATCCAGCCTCCTTGAAATGATGTGGAAAATTCAGTTGCATTTACCATTGGTAATGGTGATTGGTAATGTTTACATTAAGATTATTATTTTTGAACAGAGGAGTCCTTTCAGTGGTGATCTATATATAGTGATGACACAATTCAGACATGCTGGAGTATACAGCCTCTACCCAGCTTGACTCTGTCAGTACGTCAGCCACACTGTTAGTTCTAGGTAATGTCAAGGTTCATAGACTGTCATTTTGTCAACCATTTTGTTAGTGCTAGGTAACGTCAAGATTCATAGACTGTGATTTTGTCAGCCATGTTGCCAGTGCTAGGTTATGTCAAGATTCATAAATTGTCATTTTGTCAGTCATGCTATCAGTTGTAGATAATGCCAAGGTTCATATACTGTCATATATTCAGTCATGTTGTCAGTTCTAGGTGATGTCAAGGTTCACTTAAATATTGTCAGCCATGCTGTCAGTTCTAGGTAATGTCAAGATTCAGAGACTGTCATATTGTCACTCATGCAATCAGTTCTTGGTAATGCTATATTGTCAGCTCTAGGTTAATTATTCATAGACTGTCATATTGTTATTCATAATTTCAGTGCTAGGTAATGTCAAGGTTCATAGACTGTCATATTGTCAGCTATATTGTCAGCTCTAGGTGAATTAAATATTCATAGAATGTCATATTGTCAGTCATATTGTTAATGCTATGTAATGTCAAAGTTCATAGACTGTCATATTGTCACTCATGCAATCAGTTCTAGGTAATGTCAAGATTCATAGAGTGTCGTATTGTCAGTCATGTTTTCAGTTCAAGAAAATGTCAAGGTTCATACACTGGCATATTGTCAATCATACTCTCAGCTCTGAGTTAATCAATCATTGATTGTGACGATTTATTTGTTGTCATGAAGTGTTGATTTGTTAAATTTGTTGTGAGATCTAGTTGATGTCGTGAAATTGTTAGCTGTCTTTCTGCTTTGTTGTCTGTTCTAGTCAATGTTTGACAAATACTGACCGTCAGTTTGCCAATCACAGTGTCAATCCTAGATAATAAGTATCAATATCCCTGTTATAACAAGAAAATGTATAATACCAATCACCTATGGTAGCTGCAATTTAATTTGAAGGTGAAGACACCAACAATTAATGATTGATTGTTTGAAAGCTCTATCCTGTTTATTTGTCCCTAAGTGAATTGCATTGTCAGCAGTGTTATTAGATTCAGAAAAACTAATTAAAACCATGGACAGAGTCTGTTATGAGTCCTTAATGATTAATCATATTAGTCCTTAATGATTAATCAATTACAGATTATATACATGTAATTTGTTGTCTGCATCAGTTGCTTTCCATCTGTAAATGAAATAAAAAACGAAAAACAAAATGTTTAAACATGTATTTACATGTTTAAACATGTATTTACATGTAATTGTTTCTAGGACCCCCTGGTGAGCCTATTGGTGTCCATGTTGTTAAGAGACAATTATCGATTGATCCATACATTATTTACCTGGCATGGCAAGATGGGGCCACTCATGGGAGACCAGTGCAGGCTTACTCCGTATTCACCAAGTCAAATTACTTTGATAGCAAATGGAACATGATAATGAGTGAGTGAAAACTTTCAGTATTATTAAGTAATGGGGCATTAAGATCATGCATTCGAATGTAGGCGTAAAGTCATTGTCATCAATGAGTAAAGATTTCCACAGCTGTGCTTTATATAACGAAAGCCAGTCTGTTGTAATTGTCACTTTTTGTAAAGTCCCTTGGTGAACAAACGTGTGTAGAGGAGTTTTGGGAAATGACCCATGTTGTTCAGATTCTTTTGTTAGGTTCTTTAAAAGAAAATAGAGCACATAATCTGCAGGGTCTCTGTTTCAAAGTTAGATCAATCATAGTAGTTAAGACATGACTGCTCTGAAAGATTTTGTTTGACTTTCTGATTTAATTATGGTGCCAATTTCTGATTTCAGATGTTCCTCAGAACTCAGTGACAGTGGAGGGAACCTTGAGGTCCGTTAAGGTCCTACACCTGAGTCCTGGGCCCTCCTATCGATTCAAGGTCCTAGCCATCAACATCTACGGAGCTGGACCAACAAGTGCCCCTTCAGGTGAGATAATACAACATTACCATTGCTGTCAACCTTTGTTTTATGATTTTAGTTAAGTAGCATAAGACATCAGCATTCTCAATATTGTGACATCCTTTTTCTATTAAATTTTTTCTATTTTCTATTAAAATTAGAAATGAATTTTGCCAAAACTTTGTAGATTTTATCATCCCCTCGCGCAACTTGTTGCGAAGAGGATATAGCATCGCTGCTGTGTGTGTGTATGTATGTATGTATGTATGTCCGTTTCAGCATTTTAAGCAAAATTCAAAGAAAACCCTCGCATGCATGTTTATCAAACTTCGTACACTTTATAAGCATGGTTAAAGGACAAACCCTATTCATTTTCAAGTAATTCTGTTAAATATTTATTAAAATATTGGTAATTACAACACTTAAAATAGAAATTTTATAATTATACGACTTGACAATAGACATTTCCTGTTCGCGAAAGTAAACATTTCAAATCAACAACTTGATATTTTGTTGGATTTAGACCTTGTAAAGGTATGAAACAAACATTTTCTTAGAAATGGGGAGTTAGAAGGATGTCCAAAATTGAAGTGAGCAGGAGATTAAGTTCATCCCAATTTAATCAAAACAAGCAGCTGTATGAGACGAATTTCGGGCTAAATTTCCCAAATTACTCAGAGAAGAACAGATTTATAATTCAGAGGAGACTTTGACAAGTATCGTTAACAGTATTAACCGGGAATTCATTTCATGTTAATCGCTGTAGATACGTTACTCTATTTAAAAAATCGGGGTTGAAATTACGACATGTTAACTCGAGTTTTTCCATAGGGCAGACTACAAATCGCTAGATCTTTAGCAACGTTTCATATTCATTATGAAAATGCGTAATGTATGTCACTGAATAAAGAGAATATAACTTTACTACTAAAGTTTAAAACATTTGTTTTCGCTAGTTATGGGATTATACAATCACGTAAATGTAACCCCCCCTCCCATGGATAGATGCCCATGGATACACCACAGAGCGTGCATTGGGATAGGAATAACGAATTATTTTAATTGGAAGAGGTTTTAAGATGATAAATATTTGGTCTCTTCAATTACTTTTACATGTATATCCTAAATAATGCATTTCCCCCCACAACATTTTATTTCGCGAAGGGATGCTCTGCTTTGCGGTGCCCTGTTTTGTATAGTTTTAATGTCTTACAGTATAGTGCACTATAAAGCACCAACTACTAAGCTGCAAGAACTGAGTACATAGTTCCTGATATACATGTATCCACATTAGACCTGTTTTAAATTAACAAGAGCTTGGACTTTGAGCAGAACGTGTCCATCGTGTCAAACTCCAATTTGATGAAAGCAGGGTCTACTCAGGTTAACTGTCCAGTCATTGGCTAATGGATATGAATCCATTAAATGAATTGGCATTTGTGCAAACTAATTCCGGGATGATAGTGTCAATTTCACACAATAGAAAACTAGTATATAAAATTGAGTTTTATTTTTTAAAAAATTAATCCATTTGAGGAGTGAGAGGGGTATGCATGTAGATATTGCCTCATAAAAATTTGATCAAAATATGATTTTTTGTAAAAGTTTTCTTTACTCTTTCCCCCTGCTAAAAGTTGGTGTTCAGTTCGTTCTGTCAAATTTCCTTTTTCTATATTTGAATATAAATAAATGGTTCAGTTCGTTCTGTCAAATTTTCTTTCTCTATATTTGAATATAAATAGATGTCACCTTCCAACATAAATTGGGGCCCAGTACCACCTCCCTTGCTGTTACCTGCCTTTAATAATTGTGAGTTAACAGAAAGAAAGTGAAATTATTTTCTACAGAAGTTATCTCTATTATCAGATGGATGTTTCACCTTAATAACTGCATATGTATAAGTGTGGTTTCATTCATATTCATGAATACTAATGTTGAGTTGATCCACAAAATCAAATGATTACATTTAAGAGCAATATTGTAATAATAACATAGCAATAATACATGTATACTGTACTCAGTCTGTTAAAGTAATTGGCCACAAATTTAACTTTTTTTTTAGTGCTGTATACAGGGAAATATTCGCCCCTCCCTCCCCCCACCCACCCCCAATTTATTTTCACCTGATTTCTCCACGTTGTCAAGACTGGGCAAAACTGTTTGCAAGTTTAGAAGGGCGGAAATTACACGGGGCGAAAATAACCCTGTATACAGTATTTTATGTTAAGAGAAAAATGACAGCTGTTTTTTAAGTATTATCTTACAGCAACTCCTGCCTGGTAATGTGAGTGAGTTTGTGACCACTATTCCCGGGAGGAACCAGTACTACGTCCAGTATGAGCTCCGAGTGACGGCCTATAACATGTTTGGGGTGGGGAGGTCCTCCCCCGTACAGTACATCCACTCAGCTGATGACAGTCAGTACATTATAAATCCTTGAGTTAATGGCTTAGAGATGATTTTGTCTTATTTTAAGATAAAGCAATCCTTTGACGTTAGAAATATCTATTCCTTATAAATTAAGACATTTAGCCAATAAACTACAAAACGCCCACCAGAGTAACTGCTTATACATTTGGTATTTCAAGCTATAATTGAATTTTACCTGATAAATAATTATTGAGAAATAAATAAAAAAACTTTCTTTCACTGTCGATAAACCAGCCTGAAATAGCAAAAATGAGAGTAAGGTGGTGGACACGCACGTTAACCACTGGGCAGATACTTTGGATCTAACAACTTTGGTTTAAAAAATGCAAATAAATATGCATTCACTAGCTTTTTTTTAATTTCATAATTTTTTTTAACACGACAGATTGGTAGTAAACCTTAAACAATAAATTGTAAACAATGAACAGATTGTGTACTACGTCGATCTATACTAATAAATGATGTATTCATAAAACGGGGAAGTTGAATGGGGGGAGGGCAATTTTTTTTTCTTCAAAAAGGTCTTTATCTGAAATTCTTATTTGGAACAGTGACAAAAATTGAAGTAAAATTTAACCTAAGGAACAAAATTTAGATATAGGACGCACTAAGAACAGACTCACTGGTTTGAAGTTAAATAAAAAGTTTGCTATTTTTTTCCAGTCAGCTGCAACAAAAAGAATAAAGGCCACGTACATGTATATATCATCCATTTCAGTTTACATTTTGCAACCCTGTCCGTTCCTCTAAATATCCAGCCATGCTGTTTTTTATTTCAATTTTAAAGAATATGTAATAAAAGCAATTAAGAAAAAAATTGGACATAGTATATACAAAAATGAACAAAAATATGGTTCTACATATTAAGCATTGTATCATTTTAATGTGTAAAGTGTTAATTCCCGCGCTTGTGCGGGATATCATCTAGTTTCTAATAAAATGACACAATCTGAAGGCATTATTGATTCAAGAAGTTGAGTTTTTGATTTATTGTTCACTATTAAATAATCTACTGTATACAAGGTTATTTTCGTCCCAGTTTATTTTCTCGCCATTCTTTCGTTGCAAACAGTTTCACCTTGTCTTGAATTCAGCTCGACAAAACTATGTTTAAAGAGAGATAATTTGAGACTAAGGAATTTGCCCAGTCTTAAATTCACCTGCTGACAACAAGAGCGAAAAGAGCGAAATTAAAACGGGGGCGAATATTTCACTGTATATAGTATATTCGATCAGTTTGTCATTCATCAGTGTTTATGATTATTTCCTGGTTCTTATTTATGGACCTAACATGAATTTATTCATCACTCATTATTTTTCAGTTCCAATGGCTGTCCCCAACATGGTTTGGGTGGAGGCCTACAATAGCACTGCCCTCATGGTTTACTGGACCCCCGTCCCCAACACCAGGAACAGTATCTAGGTGAACTACTGGTTGCGGTATGGTGAGGACAAGAACCAGGCCACTCAGGCCAGCTTCAGTGGACAGATAGAGCAGGCCCTGGTCATAGGTCTGCTGCCCGACACCTGGTACTATGTCTCTGTACAGGTGTACAACGATGCAGGCGTGAGAAGTACCCACAGAAAACATTTAGAAGAGGTAAGATTGTGAAGTACTTACAGATACCGTGCAGAAAGGGTAAGAGTAAGACTTACCAACTAAAAACCTTTAGAAGAGGTAAGAGTGTGAAATGTACCCACAGAAAACGTTCAGAAAGGGTAAGAGTAAGACTTACCCAGTGAAAACCTTTAGAAGAGGTAAGAGTGTAAAATGTACCCACAGAAAACGTTCAGAAAGGGTAGGAGTAAGACTTGCCTACAGAACATGTTCTGAAGGGGTATTAAATAGTGTGAAGTAACCACAGAAAACATTCAGGAGGGGTAAGAATCGCTCACATAGAACACCCAGAAGGGGTAAGAAGTACCCCCCAAAAATGGTCAGAAGGGTAAGCTTAAGATGTACTCATGCTAAACCTTCAGAAGGAGTAAGAGTGAGAAGTACACACAGAAAACATTCTGGAGGGATAAAAGTAAGATGTACCCTCGTACATAATCATACATAATTTTTTAACTGTATCAGGATGCTTGGAGTTTTGGAGTACTTAAAATACTGTATACAGGGTTATTTTCGCTCCGTTTAATGTTTTGCCCTTCTACACTTAATTGCAAACAGTTTCGCCCCGTCTTGAATTTGCCCAGACATAGTTGTGTTTAAAGAGAGATAATTTTAGACGTTGGAGTTCGCCCAGTCTTAAATTCGCCCGCTGACAATGAGGGCGAAAGGAGCGAAAATAAAACGGGGGCTAATATTTCCCTGTATACAGTAAAGATTTGTTCTCTAGTAAGGCCATTTTTTTTTTATTAGTTGTTTTACAGATTTTTTTATGGAAAATGTCCATTGGGTGGCTACAAAAAAAACAAAAAAAACCCCCAAAACAAAACTGTTCATTTTTCAAACTTTTAATATACAAGTAACAAATGCGTCTAAAATCATTGTACATATATATTTCTTCATATTATGGGGGGATTCCCCACTGATGAAGGCTGATCATCCTAGCAGGGGGAACAAATCACACGAATTTGTGAAGTTATTGGGTCTATATGGACATCAGGATAGGATAGCGACCTGAGCTCCTGACTAGAGTTGCAGGGGCCCCAGGTTTGATTCCCAGTCCAGCTTTATATTTTCATTGTATCTATATGCACATTCCTCCTTTCCTACTACACATGCATTATCCATGTATTCGAATGTCCTCTTCCTCTACCACATCTAAGTCACCACAAAAATAACACACATCTGCAAAAAAATTAAGTTCAATTTAATAGTGCCTTATCTAAAACAGTAACAGCTAGTTTATACCGAAATACTATGCACATTAAGACACAAATTTATTTTAATTTGAAATAGTAACTGAGAAAAGAATTAATTATAATTTTAAGTTATTGATTCGATGTCTATGCATTCACAGAGAGTGCATCTAAATGAATATAAATTATATACATGAAGTTCTTGAATACATCAGGTTTCACAGAGAGGCCCACGCTGCAGTATTTATATTACCCTGCGCTTGCGTGGCTATGGAACGGAAGAGAAAGTCAATATATATGTGTTAACCCAATGCTTAATTCTAAATTTCTCTTTTTAATTTGATATATTTACTCTTAAACATTGAAATTTTTCAAAAGCTTTGAAATTTCAAAAGTTCATCTTTGTATATGATATAAAAAATATGAGGATATTGTGTAAAAATTTGATATTTGATCAATCACAGGTTTGTATGTCACCACTTCCCCTTCATAGGACTATGCATATCACAGAAATTATTAAACAGGTCAATGTATATTACTAGCCTTTATGTCAGCCTACCTGCATTCAAATATCTTTTGGTCAGTCTGTCCTGTTCAGAGGTTGTCCTGTTTTCAGGTTGCAACTTCTTTTAAAGTAAACAGCTTCAACGATTCTAATCCAGGTCCCCCATCAATCAATCTCGATCATTAAAATCTGAGATACTCTATCTATAATACATCTTGATTGCATATTAATAACAGATGTAAACATAGTTAATGTTCTCTGACACAATTAATTTTGAAATACAGTAAAACATTTGCTTTTTAAAATAAGGGAGCATGATATAAATTGGAACTAACCTTAAATTATTGTCAAAACTGCAGTAACTGTCAAAAACTTCGTGCTGCGCCAATGGTGCCATGCAAAGGCCCGAAGTAAAGACATACTTCTCCACCACATTCCTTTGAACTGTTCTATATTTACCATTCTCATTGAAACATTTAAAGGTATCACACCGGTAATCGACCAATCAAAATGAACTTAGTCAATTGTAGTTCCATATATACTTCAGAATTATTTTTTTCCTTGAGTGCATTTTTACATTTTCCTTTACTCAGTTTTAAAAATTTTTGTACCACTGAGAAGGATATTTCATTTATTTTGTTAGATGATGATCTTTTTTCACAGGGACTACTTCTTTCAGGGCACATGCAGCAGCTTCCTTGGGAGTGTGCAGTCTGTTTACATACAAACAGAAAACACGTGGTTTTGAGGGTAGACCTGTTTGAAGCTAGATATTTTGAGAAAATGCCGTATCGTGTGCCCTTTTTATGGTGTTAGCTGATGAGATAGGTAACAAATAACATTTCCTCCGAATATTTTGTCATGAGAAATACAAACTGATTTTTAAGAATTTTTTCCCCTCTATAGTGTTACATGTATATAGTGAAAACAATTACCGGTGTGATACCTTGAAGATTATGTCCTAAAAAAAACATGGTTCACTGTTCCCAGACTGTGGCAGACAGACTATGTGTATAATTTAATCTTCTTCGATAAGACGTTTGAAATCAGATTCAAGCTTTAAAGTCCCTGCTAAAAGCGTTTACATGATTTTGATCAACAATATGTAAAATTCAAACCAAGAACAGACATTTCCGGATTTTTTTTAAATGATCGACCAAAAATGTGGTCGGCGGTAATAAAAAGAGAGTTAAATGGAATTTTTATTTTTTTTCCAATATTGAAAAAAATAGGGTCGGCGGATCCGTAAAACAACTAATAAAAAAAATATGGCCTAATGTATGCAATTTTAAAGTCATATTTTATTATTATGCTGACTAGCTATAACAATTTTATGAAAAAAAATGATGAAACCAAACTCTTTTATGTTTAAGATAATTTTTCTAATAAAATGGCTGTATTTTGTTCGTTGTGTGGATTAATGATGGAGTTTATTTTCTCAGCCCCCAGGATGTACCCCACTGAAGTGCATATCCACTCCTACAGCTCTGACTCTGTCATGGTCAGTTTCCGTGGAGTCCCGACCAAGTAGAAGAGGAACCACTCCAAGGATACAAGGCAACTACAGGCTTACAGGAGTTTCTGGTTTGTAAATGTTCCTGTAATTAAATTTTTCTTATCTTGCAAGCTGTGTGACTAGACAAAATGGCCTGGTTGGTTGTAGGGGGAATGACCGGTAGTTGCTATAATTTGGTTAAGGTTTTATTTAGATAAATTTGATACTGTAGATTCATAAATAAACGCAAGGAATTAATATCTTAATAAAATCGTGAAAAGTACATCTTGCGAAATTTTAAAACTCGCTTTTATTTTTCTGACAGATGTAAACCAAATAAAACTATGATAAAGATTCGGCATTTGCGATTTTATATTTTCGCATTTTGATGCAAAACGCGGAATTACATCTGTAAGTACTCCCGTAAAATAGGGAATCAACAGTAATTAGCTTTGAAGGACATTTATATTTCATGGATGCTAACATCGTCGGAAACCCACGGCCAGTCTCGCATACGCTTACTGAGTAAGCGTATGCGAGACTGGCCGTGGGTTTCCGACGATGGGATGCTAAGGGATGTTGGTTTTTACGAGTTTTGAGAAGTTTCACCTGCAATAATCTATTTGTTGTCATTTAACTTTTGTGTATGATAACTGTTTTTACATGTAACCTGTACTAAAAGACATTTCACTCTCAGATTCGAGTTTGGGAAACGTTTGATAACTCCAAACAAGCCTACGATATAGACGTGGGTCGAGCTGTGAGTGGGATCGTGTCCAGGACAAAGAGGCACTCAGTCTACAAGATGAGGGTCCAGGGGTACAGCAGGGGAGGGGATGGAGCCATTAGTTCCCCACCCACCTTGTTCAGTCTAGGTAAGTGGGTATTGTTGCCTTGGATACAGAAGGGGAGGGGATGGAGCCATGAGTTCCCAACCCACCTTGTTCACTCTAGGTAAGTGGGTATTGTTGCCTTGGATACAGCAGGGGAGGGGATGGAGCCATGAGTTCCCCACCCACATTGTTCACTCTAGGTAAATGGGTATTGTAGCCTCGAGTACAGCAGGGGAAGGGATGGAGCCATGAGTTCCCCACCCACCTTGTTCAGTCTAGGTAAGTGGATATTGTAGCCATGGGTAGAGCAGGGGATGAGATAGAGCCATGAGTTCCCAACCCACATTTTTTTTTTACGCTGGGTAAGTGGGTATTATAGCTTAGGGAACAGCAGGGGAAGGGATAGAGACATGATTTCTTCACCTTCATTGTTTACTGTAGGTAAGTGGGTGTTGTAGCTTGGGGTAGAGTAGGGGAGGGGATGGAGCCATGAGTTCCCCACCAACCTTGTTCAGTCTAGGTAAGTGGGTATTGTTGCCTTGGATACAGCAGGGGAGGAGATGAAGCCATGAGTTCCCCACCCACATTGTTCACTCTAGGTAAATGGGTATTATAGCCTGGGGTACAGCAGGGGAGGGGATAGAGACGTGATTTCTTCACCTTCATTGTTTACTGTAGGTAAGTGGGTTAGGTAGCTCAAAGTAAGGCCTCAGGGAAAATATCTTTTTTTTAAATTTATATATTTACATTTTCCAGTGTATTTGTCAGAGATAAAACTATGAATCGATTTTGTTATGTATAGTTTAATACATTTCATTACTGACTTTTTAAATATTTAATCGTTCAATTGCTGAACATTATGTATTAAATATAAGTAATAAGTAATCATTTTTTGAATATTATGGGGTGATCAAATACGGTCGGGTGTATAAAGCCCTTAAGGCTTTATTAGATTTGATCACTCCCAATCGTATTTGATTACCTCATAATACTCAAAGAATGATAATCATTCTTTATTCCTCAAATAAAGCTCAACGAATATATGCTGGTAATAAGTCAAAATTATCAAAAACAAGATCAAATACTTGTGGGGTTCTTTCTTACGTTAAATGCTCACAACCTTACTAATTGTATGAAATAAATGAAGAAATATTTTGTAAATGAATGAATTATAATGTATACTAGTCTTTAAAATATTGAATTTAAAGGTTCATCAGTTATAAGTAATTGAAAATCATTAGTTGATAATGAGCTTAGAATGGAATTCCATTTTGAATTTTAAATTAAAGTTATCAAATGAATATGACTTTAATTGGTGGAATGAATGTTATCATACTTACATGTAGCTTGTGTGCAATACTAGGTCACAATAATTGTGTTTTAATCAAAAGTATAAAAGATATTTTGGACGTGATAATGCAGCATGCAGTTGAAGTATGTCTGTTTGCATATATGGAAAGATGATTTAGTTATTTCATGTCTTGTTTTTTAGGTGGCTGTTTTTCTACGACAGTTCCAGTACTTTAGTTCTCCCAGCCATTAGTTCCGCCACTGTGTCTTCTTCTTATATAATTATTGTGTTGTTAAAGATATGTTTATACCTTATCACAATTTTTCTAGAAATTTAGTTTAGTGTTAATTTGGTAGCAAATTCTTAGACATTTAATTCTAATTTCTAATTCTTAAAAGGGTTCATTTGTGATGGAATGAAATAAACATTAAGTGGGTTTGATCATATATTTGAGGGATAGAAATAAACTGAAAATGATAGCAAACGTTATAATGGTTCATGCATCTTGATTGTTCTTGATCTGGGTTTCTTCTATAGTAAGTGTTTTACAAGATGACTTAAATTTATAATAGTACTTGTCAGTGCTGATTTTTTAATATTAATCTTGTGATTATAAAGTTTTTTAGCTCACCTGAGCTGAAAGCTTAAGTGAGCTTTTCTGATCACATTTTGTCTGTCGTCCGTCTGTCTGTAAACTTTTCACATTTTCAACATCTTCCCCAAAACTACTGGGCCAAGTTCAACCAAACTTGACACAAAGCACCCTTAGGCAAAAGGAATTCAAAGTTGTGAAAATTAAGGACCACGCCCTTTTTCAAGGGGAGATAATTAGGAATTATTGAAATTTTTGAGAAATTTTCAATATTTTTTTCAGAAACCAATCAGCCAGGAAAGCTGAAACTTATGTAAAAGCATACTTAGGTAGGGTAAATTCAAAGTTGTGAAAATCATGACCCCCGGGGGTAGGGTGGGGCCACAATGGGAGTCAAATTTTTACATAGGAATATATAGAGTAAATCTTTAAAAATCTTCTTCTCAGAAACCAATCAGCCAGGATAGCTGAAACTTGTGTGGAAGCATCCTCAGGTAGGGTAGATTCAAGTTTGTTCAAATCATGATCCCTGGGGGTAGGATGGGGTCACAACGCGGGAGGGGGGGGGGGGGGTCACATAGGAATATATAAAGGAAAATCTTAAAATCTTCTAAAAAAACTATTTGCCTAGAAAAGCTGTAACTTTAGTGAAAGCAACTTCAGATAGTTTAAATTCAAATTCGTTAAAATCAAAATCTTGAGGATTATGGTGGGGCCACATTGGGGATCCAGTTGTACAAAGTTCACAAAAACTGAAATGTTATGATATACGGTTTTACTAATATGCAAGCATTTTGACATATTGCTGATTCTTTGAAATTGTTTAGACTTTGGCCCCTGAATCGGATTCTTGGCCCTCACAAGGGGTTCAGAGTTTGATGTAGGTTTATATCCCATACATAAACAATTGTTTAAGATCTTTTTGAGAACTGCAATGCTCAACATGTGATATGACTATAAAGTCATCCTGTTAGAAAAGGGACTTGATTATAAACATAAGAATATCCAGGGGGGGGGGGGGGGGTGTGGATGTTTATTTATACAGGATCTACATGTATTATAGTGTAAGCCTATGGGTTGGGTTCAACTCCTTGTTCCGTCCCGAAATGATAACTCCAGTTTGGTGTTGAACAATAATTTTATTATTAAAATGTGATCGTATAGATTTTACAAAGTAACTTTCAAAGTCTTACAAGTTCAAATCTCAACCTCTCTGACTGACTAGCAGTTTCCAACATCTCCCGAACGCCCAACCACGTTCTCACTCTCCCTACATAAGCTTATATATGATCTTTCACACAAAGAGAAAAATAATTCAAATTAGTTCTGTCCAAGTGGTATAATCATATTAAATAATTTAATTTTGGTTGTAACGCCTCATTTGATTGGCTGATACAGATGGAGAGACATGTATTATATTGTATAACATACCTTGGTATGGGGACACACCCCCTTGACAACATCTATCTGGAACTACTTTTTTTTTTTTTTTTTACATGTAAACCTTACATGTACACATGCATGCATGTGTATCACTATACCAGAGTGAATAAATAGAATATGATTAAGTTTATCTCTTTTCATTTGCATAATATAAATTTAAAATAAAATGTAAATAATTTAGTTTTTTTTTTTTATTAAATTCTGCTCCAATCTTTCCAAATTAAAAAAAAAAAAATAAAAATGTCTCACAAATTATTGAACTATAACAACTTCAAGACAGAAAAAAATTAATTTCTACGAAAAGAAGCACAAAATGGGAGGAGGGGAGTTGAATCTTTTTCAAGGTATGTAAAGGATAAATTAAAAAATATCAATAAATTTTAAACCATAGTAAAAATAAACGCCTTATTTACCAAAACACCAAATTTTAACCCATGCAGAATGGGATTTGCACCCATATCTCTCTTTTCAGAGCGCTTTACTTTTAAGCTATATAGGTTTATGATGGTATTTTGGTGTGGTTTTAATATTCCTCTTTTCGTAGAAACATTTGACGAGCAAACAGATTTCCATCTGATTGAGCTACCCCCCCCCCCCCCATTACTAACGTTAGACTGTTAAAGAATGATGTCGGGACTTAAAACATAAACTGTAAATATGAATCCTCTGTTACCAGTTACAATCGGGATTGCTCGACGGCTCATAGAAAACAAATGAGCGACACTCTTAGCGTTCTTACTGTAAAACCGTAAAATACAAACAATCCATTTTCAGCATGTAAAACCGTAAAATACAAACAATCCATTTTCAGCATGCTCGGTCATTTCACACACCGCTCCCAATCCCGAGTCGATCTCCGAACATGAACTTGCCTCGTGTGCTGCATGCACGGCCCCAAGAGGCCTGCCTCTGCAATCTTCACACTTCCTCTGTTCCGAGTTTATGTCTAATTCAACTTTTAACAACTGTCCCTTTAAATTTGAGAAGTAAACTGTGAAGTCGCGAACCAGCGTCCAAACACCAAATTCAAATATGGCCGCCACCCCTCGCTTCGTTCTAATCTGGGTCACCTGTTACTAAGGATGTTGTACTAATGCGTGGGTAGTTTAAAATGTCATTTACGGTTAAAACAAAAGCATGGAAATGGTACGGAGAGTTAGTTTTGTTAGATATATTAAATTATAAGGAATGAATGTAATTTTGACGTATGTTATACGATATAACATAACTTGGGGCAGTTTACGCTTTATAAACCGCTAATGAATTTAATTTTGACGTATGTTATACGATATAACATAACTTGGGACAGTTTACGCTTTTTTATAAACCGCTTCGCGGTTTATAAAGCGTAAGCTGCCCCAAGTTATGTTATATCGTATAACATACGTCAAAATTAAATTCATTCCTTAAATAATTATGTTATCATTACAAGCAATCAACACTTCACATTGAACATGATTCCTATATATTTAACCTATAGTGACATTAGCTCCGTAACTATTATCCTCTGAATCATGTGCATAGCCAACGTTCTGCTTGACCAAAGATAATGAAGTATTCACCATAATTTAATGTTAAGTATATGGCTGTCAAAGCGCTGAACACATTTACTTCAATTTCCATATCCCAACCCTAAATCCTAAACTGGTGACAGCAAATAATATATGATTAGATTTGGTATAACAAATTATTGTTCGTCACTTTTTTCTACTACATGTAATTAAAAATACGGCCAAGACGGCTATCTGGTTACATATACCACATTGTCCAGATATTTTGTATTATGACTCCATAAAGCTGATTTTATAATGCCTATTGTTGCTCAGGTGAGCGATGTGGCCCATGGGCCTCTTGTTTTGTTTTTGTTAGGGGAAATGATTTTTTCCGCATAAACGGCTTTATGCGTGCTGATTGTACATTTGATTTTTTCATTTTATTCATACGAACTGTATATTTTGTTATACATGTAGATGGGTATTATTGTATTATTTTCCTGTTGCACTATTTGTGAAAATACACGTTCATCCCAACACTTGATTATTGAAAATGGTTCGCAATTGATATTTTGCTATTGTGCCAGAAGTCTTTCATTTTTTTTTCTTTATTTGTTTACTACGATATTACCAAAAGAGTCGTCTTTCACCTTTTTTATTTTTCTTTAGCTTCTTTTTTGCCAGAAGATCACTCGATTTTGTACATATTTATATTTGTATACATATATTTACATTTGAATAAACTCAATTTTTTCTGTATTTTCCCTGGTTTTCTATGAGCTTACTTGGTATTTATTCAGGATAATTTCTTAAACAATCTTTAAATAATATATTTTGCTACATGATTTACATCTTGTTCTTGGAGTGTGGGGAAGACTTACAATGTCCATTTAGACAAAACCAGATTTATTAATACAATTAGAGAAGGATCTTGTTATCTCCCAGTTTGATAATCGTACGTGAAGTTAAGTAAACCTTTATGCTGCAGCATCGGTCTACATTCTGTTCCCAGTTGTAAGGAAGACTATGTGGCCCACACTGACAGAACAATATTTTATTATAGTTGTACAAATGCCATTACAATGAAACAATTACTCATCAGGGGACCCTATTTGCTCGGTCTGTGATGTTGTAATCATAGAGGGAAAAAGAACGGACTTATCAGATGCAGCACCTTGGGAACAAATTCATAAGCAAATGTTCTATTTTAAAGAGCTTTTCTTAAATGGAGTTTGACATTGCTGTTATTGCGTCTTGGTGAAGGTTTTCTGCTATAAATTACTAACGTGTCAACCCATTAGACTTGTGACGTGGACAGCACATATACATGTACAGTGTATGTTAGTATATACATGTTGTATAGTATAGCGGTTAACTAGTTATTGTTAACCTATGGTGAAATCATTATAGTATACCATACTACTTTCCATCTCGATACGATGCAGCCTTGATACATGTACCTGCTACATCAAATGCACTGACACTGTGAAATTAAGATGTGATGAAGTCCAGCAGTTTTATAAATAAATAAGGACCACCGGTGGACCATGTCAAGTGCCAATGATACTTATCTCTTGGTGGCCGAACGCATATAAGTGAGGTGATATCAAAGTCTACAAATCAAATCATAATAAAAAACAGAAAAATGTGAGATTTTTTTTATTATGAAAAAAATTATAAATATATATTATAAACGAATAATTGTGTATAATTTGGTATTGTTTAATCAAAAAAGTTTTGTGATTGTTATGTATGGAATGAATTATGACTTATTAAATTGTCCACAGGGTTAAAATACTGTAAAATTTATAGACTTCTTTACACTTACCACGATTGTCGATATCCTGATTTATCTTAGGTTGAGTGGTTTTTAACGGGCGATTTAAAATTTGTTTTCATCAATCATTTCATAAACCCGTTTATCTATGGATATTTTGATGTTGAATTTCGGAACACACTCAAGTACCAAAAAATGATTTTTGTTTCAATTGTTTTTTACAGGAACGGATTGTAACAACCGTTAATGATACAACGCCGCTTAATGATATAAATAGCATTAAGCGTTGCAATTGCAACGCTTAATGCAATAAATTCTTGCATTAACAGTTGACATGTTCAACTGTTAATGATAAATCGCCGCTTAATGATAGAATTGTATCAT
>WFKH01003881.1:60989023-61002093 GCA_016163765.1 Magallana hongkongensis
TTTGGTGGACTCGGGCCGCCGGTCTACCGTTAGTGTCGAACCCTGCTGAATGAGGGACAGGTGATTCCAGGTGACAGTGGACAGGACGGAACACCTGCCCACTTTCAGTCACTGACCAGTGGTCACCTGAGGATTTTTAACCTGAGCTACACAGACCAGGGCTTGTACACCTATAAGGCTGTCAATATACATGGGACAGTACAGAGCTCCACTGAGCTGACAGTGCGAGGTATTTCTCTCATTTCCTATCTTATTGATTTCCTTCTTCCCAATACCCAATATCTTGCTGCTCCTTCTTTGAATTCTCTCTCTCTCTCTCTCTCTCTCTCTCTCTCTCTCTGCTCAGCTTTTCTCTCCAGTCTCTTAATTCTCCTTTTCATCATGCAAGATAAGGGAAATAGTTGTAATCCCTCCATTATATATTTAAAGAAATCTTCAATCTGTAGCAGAATGATATGTGAATGTATATTTTAATAAAATAAAATGAAGTCAATTCAATTTAAACTCTTTATCAATACAATTTATGATGAACATGTATTTAGGTAGGACTGTGATGGTGGAGTGGCCCTCGACTGCTACAGTGGTGGTAAATGGAACAGCCCTGCTGTCCTGTGGAGCCTCCTACAGCCCCGGTCTAGAACTCGTCTATACCTGGTCCTTCAATGACCAAAATATAGATTCTGACCAGGATAACAACTTTCAGATGGTACAAAATAGAACTGTGTACAAATCTTTCTTATTTTGAATAATAGAAGGATTTTCCACATACCACTATTTCAATGTCCTTATATTGCAGTGTTCAATTTTAGTCATGTGACTATATAAAGTATCAATTTAAACAAAATTTCTTCAAAAATCATACCATGTATAAACAATAATCTTTACATAGTGCCTTATATGCAGTAACCACACCCACTTGATTTTATTTCACTTGATTACAAACTCGCATCTCTTCACTTGAAATCCATGCTAGAATTTGCATTAAGAGGGCTCGATGGTCGTGGTCATTTTTAGACTATATTTATCTCCTTTGAAAAAAGGTTTCTTTATAAAATATAAGAAAATATCGAAATTGAAATGTACAATTTATGGATGTTTCTAAGAAATAGTTTCAGCTGAACAAGTCATATCTTAATCTTAAAATTTAAGGTAGATCTGATGGTTAATTTGTTGACCATCCAGCCTCCTTGAAATGATGCAGAAAAATTCCATTGCATTTACCATTGGTAATAGTGATTGGTAATGTTTACATTAAGATTATTATTTTTGAACAGAGGAGTCCTTTCACTGGTGATCTATATATAGTGATGACACAATTCAGACATGTTGGAGTATACACTTGTACAGCCTCTACCCAGCTAGATTCTGTCAGTACGTCAGCCACACTGTCAGTTCTAGGTAATGTCAATATTCATAGACTTTTATTTTGTCAGTCTTATTGTCAGTTCTAGGTAATGTCAAAGTTAATATGCTGTCATATTGTCAGCCACACTGTCAGTTTCAGTCAATGTCAATATTCATAGACTTTTATTTTGTCAGTCATATTGTCAGTTCTAGGTAATGTCAAGGTTCACAGAATGTCATATTGTCAGTCATATTGTCAGTTCTAGTTATTGTCAAGGTTCATAGACTGTCATAATGTCAGTTCTAGGTAATGTCAAGGTTCATAGACTGTGATTGGTCAGCCATATTGCCAGTGCTAGGTTATGTCAAGATTCATAAACTGTCATTTTGTCAGTCATGCTATCAGTTGTAGATAATGCCAAGGTTCATATTCTGTCATATTGTCAGTCTTTTTGTCAGTGCTAGATAATGTCAAGGTTCGCATATTGTCAGCCATGCTGTCAGTTCTAGGTAATGTCAAGATTCATAGACTGTCATATTGTCACTCATGCAATCAGTTCTTGGTAATGCTATATTGTCAGCTCTATGTTAATTATTCATAGACTGTCATATTGTTAGTCATAATTTCAGTGCTAGGTAATGTCAAGGTTCATAGACTGTCATATTGTCAGTCATGTTTTCAGTTCAAGAAAATGTCAAGGTTCATACACTGGCATATTGTCAATCATACTCTCAGCTCTGAGTTAATCAATCATTGATTATGACGATTTATTTGTTGTCATGAAGTGTTGATTTGTTAAATTTGTTGTGAGATCTAGTTGATGTCATGAAATTGATAGCTGTCTTTCTGCTTTGTTGTCTGTTCTAGTCAATGTTTGACAAATACTAACCGTCAGTTTGCCAATCATAGTATCAACATCCCTGTTATGTCAGGAAAATGTATAATACCAATCAACTATGGTAGCTGCAATTTAATTTGAAGGTGAAGACACCAACAATTAATGATTGATTGTTTGAAAGCTCTATCCTGTTTATTTGTTCCTAAGTGAATTGCATTGTCAGCAGTGTTATTAGATTCAGAAAAACTAATTAAAACCATGAACAGAATCTGTTATTAGCCCTTAATGATTAATCAATTACAGATTATATAAGTTTTTGTCTGCATCAGTTGTTTTCCATCTGTTAATGAAATAAAAAAAAAAACAAGTGAATTTTGTTTTTTAAACATGTATTTAATTGTTTCAAGGACTTGGTGTCCATGTTGTCAAGAGACAATTATCCATTGATCCATACATTATTCACCTGGCATGGCAAGATGGGGCCACTCATGGGAGACCAGTGCAGGCTTACTCCATATTCACCAAGTCAAATTACTCTGATAGCAAATGGAACATGATAATGAGTGAGTCAGTGAAAACTTTCAGTATTATTAAGTAATGGGGCATTAAGATCATGTATTCGAATAAAGGCGTAAAGTCATTGTCATCAATGAGTAAAGATTTCCACAGCTGTGCTTTATATTACGAAAACCAGTCTGTTGTAATTGTCACTTTTTGCAAAGTCCCTTGGTGAACAAATATGTGTGAAGAGGAGGTTAGGGAAATGACCAATGTTGTTCAGATTCTTATGTGGTTTGTAGGTTTCTTTAAAAAAAAAACTATAGCACAAAATCTGCAGGGTCTCTGTTTCAAAGTCGGATCAATCATAATAGTTAAGGCATGAATGCTCTGAAAGATTTTGTTTGACTCTCTGATTTAATAATAGTGCCAATGTCTGATTTCAGATGTTCCTCAGAACTCAGTGACAGTGGAGGGAACCTTGAGGTCCTACACCTGAGTCCTGGGTCCTCCTATCGATTCAAGGTCCTAGCCATCAACATCTAGAGCTGGACCAACAAGTGCCCCTTCAGTTGAGATAACACAACATTACCATTGATGTCAACCTTTGTTTTATGATTTTAGTTAAGTAGCATAAGATATCAGCATTCTCAATATTGTGAAATCCTTTTTCTATTAAAATTAGAAATGAATTTTGCCAAAACTTTGTAGATTTTATTATCCCCTCGCGCAACTTGTTGCGAAGGGGATATAGCATTGCTGCTGTGCGTGTGTGAGTATGTATGAGTGTCCATTTCAGCCTTTTAAGCAAAATTCAAAGAAAACCCTAACATGCAAGTTTATCAAACTTCGTACACTTTATAAGCATGGTTAAAGGACAAACCCTATTAATTTTTAAGGAATTCTGTTAAATATTTATTAAAATATCATTAAAATTACAAGACTTAGAAATTTTATATACGACTTGACAATAGACATTTCCTGTTCGCGAAAGTAAACATTTCAAATCAACAACCTGATATTTTGATGGATTTAGGCCTTGTAAAGGTAAGAAACAAAGGTTTTCTTAGAGTTAGAAGGATGTCCAAAGTATAAAATTAAAGCGAGCAGGAGATTAAGTTCATCCCAATTTAATCAAAACAAGCAGCTGTATGAGACAAATTTCGGACTAAATTTCCCGAATTACTAAGAGAAGAACAGATTTATAATTCTTATAGAGACTTTGACGAGTATCGTCAACAGTATTAACAGGGAATTTATTTTTGTTAATCGCTATAGATAAGTTACTCTATTTAAAAAATCGGGGTTGAAATAACGACATGTTAACTCGAATTTTTCCATAGGGCAGACTACAAATCGCTAGATCTTTAGCTACGTTTCATATTCATTATGAAAATGCGTAATGTATGTTACTGAATAAAGAGAATATAACTATACTACTAAAGTTTAAAACATTTGTTTTCGCTAGTTATGGGATTATACAATCACGTAAATGTAACCCCCCCTCCCATGGATAGATGCCCATGGATACACCCCAGAGCATGCATGGGGATAGGAATAACGAAATATTTTAATTCAAAGAGGTTTTAAGAAGATAAATATTTGGTCTCAGGGTTTGACATTAAGTTTTTGAATCACTAGACCAGTCGGGCTACCTCAGCAATTTTTCACTAGCCCTGACCCTTTTACCACTAGCCCTGACCAATTTTAACAAAATAGACTAAAAGTAACAACAAACACCAAATATTAAAGACTTCTCTGTTTAATTGTATCAGTATATCTTACCAATATAATAAAAAATTATTTTTAAACTCGTTTACAATTTTCAAATTTTAAACTACTTTTATTTCTGTTTGAATATGAATTTCAATTCACAATCACTTTGTTTTTCCTTAATGCATGTTTGTAGTCAAGGTAATGGTAAATCATTCAAATTCTGGTCTCCTTACACGTTCACCACCATGCCACCATAAATTGAGTGCCCTTGCTGCATTATAGTCCATGGGTTCAGGGCCTTGGATGGATACTGCCATTAGAAAATTCAACATGTCTGGGGTGAGCCTTGAACGCCAATCTGATTTTATTCTGGCCATAGCAGAAAAGCCACGCTCACAGATAGCAGAAGACACAGGGATGCAAAGAATAATCTCTGCCAATACTAAGATATTTTTCAGGGTTTCCTTTTGATTGGGATTTGTAAACAGTCTGTGGTAGAAATCCTGGACGCTTGTGTTGTTGCCATCTCTTTTCATTCTAACCTTGAGAGCTGGCCACTCGGTCTGCTTTAGATGGTCTATGTCACATTCAAACCTGTTTAACATATCCGCAAAAAACTCACAGAGAGCTTCTAGTTGGTCTTCACCATACACAGCTACTTCAGCTTCAGTGACAGGCAAGTTTGCAGGGTAAAATATCTGCATGTCCCTCAAAAGATGATTTGTGTCTAAGTCACCTATCCTTTTGTTGATATGATTCAAGACAGACTCAATAAGTATGTTTTGTTTTCTTTTGAACTGATCTGCATTTAATGTAGGTGGTTTTAGTTTGACATCTTGAAATTTATACTCATCATTTTCATGTGCAACACCTTCAAGAAACTTATTTAAGCTTTTACCAGGCCTTTGTTGTAAAGCAACAAGCTGTAGACAGGTTGTTTCTAGGGCCTCGCTAGCATCAGGCAAGGAACAACCATCTTTTTGAAACTGAAGGGAAAGTTCACTAAGAACTGCAAGTACGTCTTTCAGGAAATGCATATAGAAGAGAAGATCGTACTCTTTTAGATGTTTCAATATTAGTTTAGCTCGACTTTGCACATCAACGGTGCCGATTTTCCCCTCCACTGTATTTTCAAAGTGAGTAATAAATACATTGTATTGTCTCAACAAAACATCCAGACAACCACTTAAATGGGGCATCCATCTTGTGCCTTGCAAGTTCACCGGCTTTATCATCTTTTGCTCCATTGCCTCTGATACCAATTTTAGTTCCCTTAAAGCCTTTGGACTATAATGATAATGTTTGTGTAGATTAAGGAGAACAGATTTCAAATCAGAGAAAATCTTATTATCTCTCTCTTTCATAGCATCAAGTGCCCCTAGCTCTAACCGATGACAAACACAATGCATTGCCACTAAATGTGGGACATCATTTTTCAAAAGAGCCGCAACACTGTTTTTCCTTCCAATATTTACATTTGCCCCATCTGACCCTGTTGCAATAAGCTTTTCTTTCCAGTTCCAGTTGTCATGTAAACTGTCAAGGGACGTTTCAATTGCCTCCAACACACCAGCAGCATGGGCATGTTTAACATCTTGAATTTTCACGAACACATTTTTAGGTATCCCATTGTCAACAAACCTGGCATAAACTATTTCATTTTCACAAATTGAAACATCTGTAGCTCCATCAAACATTATAGAAATAACTCGTGCATTTGACAAAGATCTAGCCGTTTCTTGCATAATATCTTTATGTATAAACTCCATGAATCTACTTCATGCTTTGTCTGTTCTGTAACTTAATGGAAACTGGATTCCATTTTTCATTTGAAGTTGAATTAAATCGGGATAAAGAGAAAATGGTAATTCTTTTTTAGCTATAAAATATGCAGTGTCAAAACAAGAAACTAACTGAACCCTTTGTTCTTGGTTTAATTTTCTTAGAGAAAGGTCTAAAGGCCCAACAACCCCCCGCATACGATCGTTAGCCCCTGGACAATTGGCAGTCTCTTGTGTACTTGTAGATGCATCGTCAGTCTCAACTTCACCTGTGTATGAAAAGAAAACAGTGGACGATGTTTCTCTCATTTTTTCTATTCTAAACCTTTTGTATGCTTCTGTATGTGAGCTGCTTGAGTCATGCTGCTTTAAGGAATCAATTCGAAAATTATTTGTGCCTTCTACAAATCTCCCTTCTTTTCCGTATTTTTTGCACGCCATGCAAAACATTACGTTTTCGCTTTCATCAAATTTAACCCATGGAAATTCCTCAGTCCATTTGGTATAAAACGCTCGTGATCGCTTTTCTTTCTCATATTTTTGTTTAGTTTCATCTCTGCCTTTTCTTTTTTTATCTTCAGTACCCTGTGATGACGATGAGAAACCGTATTTAAATAGCGACATGTCAACATCGAAACTGGGTCACGTACACATATCCATACAGAACAGTTGTTGAATGTCGTGTTTAAGATTTAATTTAATCAAATCGCACAAATAATAATACAAATATTCATCGGTTGTACTTAAATTACGATAATTTGATGAGTTTCTGCCTATTAGGAAAACGTGCTTTTATTTCTATTCGATAAACACGGATGTCGTAAAACGTGGTTCAAAATAACGCTTGCATGCGTCGTGCGATTTGTACTCAGCGGGACACGTGTGTCACGAGTGTTATTTCACACAAAAAATCTGTATTCAATGAATGGTTTTATTTTTATCACAGAAAAAAAGTTGTGCACATTTATTTTTTTTCACACGACCAGTCGGGCTAGTACACAGACATTTCACCCGACCGGACCTAACGTTTACTAGACAATGTCGGTCGGACGTGCCTTAGTGTCGAACCCTGCGGTCTCTTCAATTACTTGTATATCCTAAATAATGCATCTCCCCCCACAACATTTTATTTCGCGAGGGGATGCTCCGCTTTGCGGTGCCCTTGTTTTGTTTAGTTTTAATGTCTTACAGTATAGTGCACTATAAAGCACCAACTACTATTTAAGCTCCAAGAACTGAGTACAGAGTTCCTGATATACTTATACATGTATCCACATAAGAGCCATTTTAATTAACAAGAGCTTGGACTTTGAGCAGAACGTGTCCAACGTGTCAAACTCCAATTTGATGAAGGCAGGGTCTACTCAGGTTAACTGTCCAGTCATTGGCTAATGGATATGAATACATTAAATGCAATGGCATTTGTGCAAACTAATTCCGGGATGATATTTTAGTTGAAACAGTGTCAATTTCACACAATAGAATAGACCTTTGAAATAAACTCTCTGATTTTGTCAGTTTAGGAATAGGAGATTCTCCTAATAAATCAATAAGAAGGTATTCAATATTTGACAGCTTGTTTAAATGCTTGTAGGTACATCCCACTGAAAGTCCAAGCTTTTGTTAATATGGCTATTATAATAATAATTTGAGATGTCCAATATCACCATAATTTATTTTCTTAAAAGAAGGAGATAAATACTTGCCATATGATATCAATGAATTTTATTTGGGGTTGTAGATGAGTTTCCAATCCCAGGAGCTGCCCCTTCTAAAGCTCCAGCAAATGTAAGAAGAGGGAGAGGAAAAGTGGGCAGTCTACACATTGTATGGGAGGTATATACTAAAAGATTCATTTCACTTATCTCAGTGAATTATCTCGGCTAAATATTATAATTATACTGTTAATCTCTTAATTTTTGCAATTTACTGGATAACAACTAATATAAACTTATTTTTAACACAAAATTTTATAAGGTAATGATCATCAGAGTGAGTGACTTTTTTAAAGCAGCAAAATTGTTGATAAGAAGATTGTTTTATACATATTGTACATTAATTCAAAAGTTTCATACAGGAAAGCATAAATTCAGCAAGATGCTAATCTTAGAGAATTAATTGTAGTTAAAGTTTTTATTCTATTTAAGTTATGTTATGTAACAGTAATGCACAAGGCTGCATCAATGCTTAATTTCCTCTATTGTTATTTTAAAAAATCAATAGTAATATTATTTATCTGGTACAAAAAAAGCTAGATATTGAAATACTTCTTTGACAATAACTGCTGTGATGGTCTTTTTGCCCATGAAATAACTTATATAAGCAAATTGCTTATAGTTTGGCAATATTTTGGTAGATAATTGAATGATATTTATGATTAATAAACAACATATGCTGATTTGCACTGTTTTACCAAACTATTATTTTGCCGTGTAAAAAAGCCCTACTGAAGTTATCCTGGTGGGGTGTATAACTATTTATTTCTCACTATGACAATGCATTTTTTTGTTACAGCCCCTACCCCCATAGGATCAGAATGGATGGGGGATAGGATATATTGTGGAGTGGAGATATTTAATCGTACAATGGCTGAAAATTATATAAATATATCCAGTATGGATGTCCCTCGGTATGCCGGAGAGTGGCCACAGATAATATCTCATCAAGGGGATGAGGTGAACATCCACTGGTATGGCGGAAGTAAGACATCCCCATGGAAACCTTGCAAAAGAAGCGTGCCAGGTGAGCGAGGAAAAAGAACAGACTGGGTGAAAAAATGTCTAACATCTCAAATAGTTTCAACATTCAAGCTGACAGGGTCTGGAAACATTCTAAAACATAAAAGACATTGTTGAAAACTATCATGATTAAATTAAACTTTTGTAGTATTTCAGGTATATATTTGGCCGATATTTCAGGTATATATTTCTTCCACAATTAACCTAGCATTTCATTTATTATATTGAATTGATTATTACATATTATTTACTTAGTTTCGACCATTGTAGCCGGAGTGTAATCAATCGGAGGCGGTAATTTGGCCGCTCCGTCCGTATCCGTATTTTTTATGATGAATTTAATTCTTGACCATTGTAACCAGAGTGTAATCAATCGGAGGCGGTAATCTGGCCGCTACGTCCCAGTATCCGTATTTTTATGATGAATTTGATTCTTACATTACATGTTATAAATTATTGACCATTGTAACCAGAGTGTAATAAATCGGAGGCGGCAATTTGGACGCTCCGTCCCAGTATCTGTATTTTTTATGATGAATTTAATTCTAACTTACATTACATGTTATAGATTATTGACCATTGTAGCCAGAGTGTAATCAATCGGAAGCGGTAATTTGGCCGCTCCGTCCCAGTATCCGTATTTTGTATGATGAATTTAATTCTTACATTACATGTTCTAGATAACTGACCATTGTAACCAGAGTGTAATCAATCGGAGGCGGTGATTTGGTCGCTCCGATCCCAATATATGTATTGATTCATTTATTACATAACATTTTTTTATTACATGTAATTTAGACTTTTTTCGACTTCATCAAATGAAATTGGTGTGTTATTTCATTGGGGACGGTAATCTGGCCGCACCAATCCAATTACCTGTATTGATTCACTTGTTACGCAACATTTAATTACATGTCATTACATGCCTTTTTGAGTTCAATCATTGTAACTAGGGTGTTTTTCTATCGAGGGCGGTAATCTGGCCGCTTCGATTCCAAATACTTTGTATTTATATTTATTACATAACATGTAATGATTACATCATATCTTATTATGTCTTCATCATTGTTGCTGGAGTGTCATCCATCGGAGGCGGTAATCTGGCCGCTCCATTATTGTTCATTTATCATTTAACTTTTAACATGCAATTAAATATCTAAATACTAATGTGACTAAACCAAGAAAGTTTTAAATGTGTTTTGTATTGTCAGAATGGTAACGGTATAACAATTAATCATTGAACGTGGCATCCTCATCACTTTTTTCTTTAACTTTTAAAATTGTTTTAATTTAATCTATATGAGAGATTAATGAAAGTACTTCGTGATAGCGATGTATTCCCGGGTATGGGGATGGATGGCCATACTGAACCAAATAAAGCAAAACTAAAACCTTTTATATCTATTCCAGAGAATGAAATATCAAGTTTTACCTACATGTAGCAAAATGGGATTTGATGGAGGGAGAGAAAGAAAAAGAAGGGTAGAGAAAAGGAGAGAGAGAGAGGGGGGGAGAATACTAGACTATGTTTTTGCATACACTGTAACTTCTCAGTAGGCGCTTAATGTGTCCAAACCATGATTTTAGTGAACGGGGTAGAAGCTTTAATAGGCGTTAACTCCAGAAAAGTTTTCAACGTAATGTTTCGACTGACCTTTGTCCAACCAGATAGTAGTAGGGCGGAGTTAAGACATTGCCGCTCGTGGCTATACTTGTTTTGATGCAATACGTACATGTATAGATAGTTACATCCTACCGAAAGTCCAAGGTCTTGTTAAGATGGTTCTAAAAGCTTCTACGTAGTTCACTGTTTATTATATACCTATTTACTGGCTATGAGGACGCTAGCAAGTTTATTGTTCCCCAGGACAGGAACTATTTTACAAGGAGAACCAAGTTAAAAAGTATTTTATTATACCAAATAGTACTTGATTTGTTGGCGATGCAGTTTTTTTTTTATGATATAAACAATTGCAAATTAGAGTAATCCGACGGCATTTAACACTATTTATAGAACGGGAATTTCCAAAATAAACACTGTCAACAAAATGTAAAGTTGTGTCTGTTTAATGGTCAGCAAACAAAATACAACTTTATAAATATAAAAAATTAAAAGTTTAGCCTTGAAAAATAAACAATACACAAAATTTAATTCACTAAATAGAAAATTAAGCGTCTTCTCGCGATTTCGTCTGCTTGCGATCAACGATCAGCATTTACGGCGAGGCTGGCTGTTCCAATTCCAGGAATAACTAGAGACGAGCTCGTTGCAAAGCAACGAAGAGGTCTTCCGTTGCAGCTTCCTGTCGGAAAATGATTGTCAATCAGTCTGATTTAAAGCACCCTCTTCTCCTTACAGGGTCTGACAGGTATTGATAGGGGGTCATCTTCACCCGACCTAAAATTCTGACCAATCAGGGCTTTAGAAAATGTATTGGAATTTTTTAAAAATGAATACAGGCAAATTATTTTAATCATGCTTTCTATGTAACCCCCAGACTGAGTATTGAAGAGTTGCACCTCTCATTAACAGATAAAGTCATGTATTTGGTAAATGAGATATATATTTAGGTTGTGTGCAAATATAGAGGTCATGTGAAGATGAATTGTTATCGATACCTATCAGACCCTGATGAGTGTAAGCAGAAGGGTGGTAATTTTAATCAGACAGGATTGTCAATATGATAAAGTAAGTTCAGAAAATCAAAAATAAACGATGACGGCTTCTCCAACCTGAGCGTGCGCTGTACGAGAGGTGCTCAGTGGGAGGGACAACTCTCCGTATAACGTTTGGCCATGCAAGCACTCAGCATCGTTTTTGCTTCGGGGAACAAATTTATCCGAAATGTATTAACAAGCCAATAAAAGAAAAAATTAATCTTCAAAATTTAGTCCGTGGTAGGGGAGGGGGGGGGGGGGGGGAGTTGTGAGACAGCTATAACTTATTTTGTTTAATATAATTTGTTTACAATTTGCCATAAAAATTTATATTGCCTTCTACTAAAATGTATGTTGGGGAGGGGGGAACAATGCCCGAAAATTCAATTTCCTTTATTAAGTTAATTTAAGGTGGATTTTGGTTGCGAGAAAGGGGGAGAGTGCTCTCAGTGGACTAACTGGCGGTTCTGTGAGCAACCTCACAAATAATTACTCCCATCCCCACTAAGAAAAACAAAATCATAACTAAAGTATTTATCTATTAGAATTAGAAAGTAATGGATGCTTCTTTTTCTTATAGTGACACTGAACTTGCACAGATGATCAAAGTTCAAGTCGGGACATATTTAAGTACATGTCAGAAGCAATCTTTGTCTCAAATTTTAGCTTCTTATCATTTCCATGTATATTACATGTAGATATGACAGACAAGAAAGAAGCATTTATTTTTCAAACGACCTTGAACTTGCACAACTGACCCTAGGTCAAGTTCATGACACATCCTCAAGTTATCAGCAATCTTTAAATGAAAAAGCAATATCCAATGTTTCTCCTTAAAAACAGTATAAAGCAGACACAACTTATGAAATTTCTTCTAATGTCTTTGAACTTAACAAAATAACCTTGAAACAAAATCATAACACACACTTAGTTCATAAGCAATCTTTGTGTGAAGTTAGATCTTTCAATGTTTGGAGGGCGCCTTGTTTAGAACGCTACATTACAGAAATAATTTGTTCACTTAAGGTCTACTCCGCGCCCTGGCGCCGGAAATCAGTGTCACTAGTGCCTTATTTGGCGCCAGAATCCTCAAGGGATTACCCGTCCCCCGAGGAATCCGGGTTCATCTAATGAGCACGTCCTAGTTTGGGCGCAGGGCGCCTTGTTTAGAACGCTACATTACAGAAATAATTTGTTCACTTAAGGTTTACTTCGCGCCCTGGCGCCGGAAATCGGTGTCACTAGTGCCTAATTTGGCGTCGGAATCCTCGAGGGTACACCCGTCCCCGAGGAATCTGGGCTCACCTTATGAGCATAAGTCCTATAGTCTGTCCCTAATTATTGCTTCCACCACTTTTTGATGATTTTTAATAAAAATACACATACCTGTGAAAGAAATGCTGTTGAAATCGATAAAAGGGAAAATATCCAAGATATCTTCATTGACATATTATCCTTTTTCACTCATAAAAGTTCACAGGAACGAAAACAAATTT
>WFKH01003881.1:61029252-61050169 GCA_016163765.1 Magallana hongkongensis
CCCCCCCCCCCCCCCACACACACTAGATCCGTGCAGGTTGGATATATATGCAAGTTAGTTACCATAATATAGTGTGTTGTATTATAAATATGAAATTACAATCATATAAGCTGCATATACATTCTCTTGAGTATACATGCACATATTTAAGTGCAAATGAAAAAAAAAACTCGTGAAAAAGTTAACTTCTAGAGTGTAAAATAATTTTGAACCAGCTGAAACGCATATTAGATTCGGATGCTAAGAACGAATCCATAAAATTTCCTGGGCTGGGGTTATTATGTTTGCTGGGGTGAAGGGGATCGTAGGCCTATTTTGTGTAATTTAAATGCGTGATTTAAAAATGTTTGATTTTTCTTGAAGGCGGGAATATGTCCTATACGACCCCTTACGCCTCTAAATCCGCGCATGGATGCTTCCAGCAAATATGTTGAGAGGGTATTACATTAAGTATCAGTCCGCATGGTTCCAGAGTCCTTCCGATTGGGTAAGCATTTAAAATGATATATGTATAATTATTCAATAAAATACATAAATGAATAACATGCATTATTTTTATTTTCATAGCGATATACATGTACTATTTTCATCAAACAGCACTGAACTAAAAAAAATTCACCCATCCTACATGTAAAAGGTTCCTCTTTCCCTTTAACCTTCATAATCTGTTACATAGCCAAAATATTGAAGTATGGGTACGATTCCCGAAGACAGACAATTCATCATTAAATCTTAAACTATAGGATTTCACTCAACATATTGGCGTCGGAAACGGGGCTCGGAGGGGAGGGGAGGGTAGCCATCTTGCAAATATATTGAGAATGTATTGTATAAGCCTGGTTCCCGATGCCTCCCGATAGTGCAACCATGTAAAATAAACGTGTATAAATATATGTATTCTTTGATCACTCATCTTCGCCAAGAGTTTACGATCCACTCTGCTATGATTGTAAATGTCACCCTCCCTAAAGTTTCCTTTTTACCTTTACCCTAGTTACATTTTTATGTAGACAAAAAGTTGAAGTAAGGGGTTTTTTCCTGAAGACATTCAATTTATCTTTTGATCTTAAACTACATGTACATGTATAGCATATTTCACTTAACATCAATTTCGAAAACGGGACTTTTTTATATTGCTATCAAAGTTACAGCCTCGTCATTTTGAACTTCATAAAAAAAAGAATAAAGAGAAAAAATAAACAGTTTAAAAATTCTATGTAGATTTTGTTAAACCATTAACTGGAAAATGGGAATTTACACACCTACAAACAGGAACCGGGGGCACGGATACAACGTTTGAATTTAGAATGCAAAAATAAACAATTCAAAAAAATTATGAACCAGGAAAAAATGAATAAAAGCTAACAAGATACAAAAGAAAAATAAAACTGTATATACATTTTACACTTTTGATCAAATTAAACACAAACTACATTTTACAGACTGATCAATTGTCTCCAAAAGTGAAGAACGGTTATAGTGGGAAACAAGTCTAGTATGTATTTTGTAAGAATTTTTTAAACTAAGAAATATTTTTAATATTATCGCTCTCTCTCTCTCTCTCTCTCTCTCTCTCTCTCTCTCTCAAAAGTTCTTTGATGTTAGTTGATAACTGTCAAAATATCACTAAGTTGACAATGATGCAAGGTATGTGTAATTCTTGCTGCGCTCGCCACAACGGTAGCACCTTAAAACATATAAATTGTTTGTACTAAGCTATCAACTGATAAACATACATGTATGAAAATCGACCCTATCTCTAAACTTCTTCATCTTTTGTGAGATCGAAGGTCACAACATTTGCTTTCTAAAATAATTTACTTTTTTTTTATTATCTCTATTCGGTCTATTTATACAAGCTAAGCATGGAATTGTGTGCTTTGACATTGTGACGTCATGGCTCAAAACGTCAAATCTAAAATTCGAATCTGACGGATAATTAATTGACTATTTAGCCTTCTTAATCTCAAACTTACAGATTAACAGCGATATTGATTTTGTATACTTTACATGTAAAAATAAGACATGTCTGTTATATCTTCAAAGTTGGACATTTCCATCGATTTAGAGTATCATTCTATCATATAAACTTTATAACAATTTGAAATTGTTCAGACAAATATGATGTCACAACAACATCATATCAAAAGAGAAATGGTAAGCAATTGGTTTTGCATTTTTTGCCATTAAATATTTATTTTTAGCAAAGTAGAAGAGCAAATATACATTTCAAAGCAATTTTCTTAAAACTAAGACCTAATCTCCTTCCCCCTTTCTAAAATGTAGATTCAAAGAACGCTTACAAGCTTTCATCGCCAATCCGCTAGTCATTACGTTCACAGTTTTTCTGAAAACTAAAGGAAGGAAACCCCATGTATAAACAATCAAAGAGACGATACGTTGGAGAAAAATCTACCTACTGACTCTTTCACAGGTTCATTGCAGGAGTGTACTAATACAGTTGAATTAAAAACTAAGTTATTAATGAGTACAATCCTATAAAATTTGAAGAAAAAATATCTTATTATTTCAAAATATTAAACACAATTTGTCGTGCTTAATTTGTTAAACATAACTTTTTTTTCATTTTAAATAATGGTTTAACATGCTTTTCTCTATATTTTATGTTGACAGTATGTAAAAACAATAAAAATGCAGGTTTCATTTTTTCGTACTTTTTGTTTTTTATGTATCAGCAAGCTTTTTGTATGCAGGTTCTAGCAGGAATTCCATAACAATTGTAGTTTGTTCGACCATCTCGTAGTATTTTTAATAAATATAATGAGGATATTACATTTTTAATTAAAATTAACATCCATTTGTATTTATTTATTTAGAGAGTCTGTAGATTTTTGAATAATAATCAAAATATTAATTAGAAAATATTTTTGATATTTCATCAATTGATTTATACTTTTGATATGCCAGTTCTTACATTAGTGAATTATCAAAAGTCTGGTCTTTGTATTTAGTCTGGCAGTTATATGATAGTTCTTGTATATTATGCATTTAGCTTTATTTAGGTCAATTAAATACTCGTGTCTATTATTTGGTCTTATACCTTATGATTAAAGACAAGTTCATGCAGTTTTCGTTTTTCCTAAATCCACAGGCTGAAGTAGGATGGAATTAGAAAGAACAATTCAAATATTTATTGTATTAAAAGCTGATCAGAAAAGTGCTGTCGTGAATTTATTCATGCAGTAAAGAAACTCTAAAGAAAACTACATGTATTGCAATCATGACTGTCAAACTAATAATCCGATGCTATGGAAGGCTGACTGAAGCAACGTTTCCTTTGATGGTCGATACAACGACCTTGTCAGCAAATAAAATCTTCCATTGGGTCGCATGCTGACTGACGTTTTTCATACTAATTGCTAGACCATAATTAATCACCAAATTGTGTACGGACTTTTCCGTTTTCCCCGATTACGACAAAGAGCACACGGCGAGTGTGACCCGTCAGCAGAAGATGCTCCCTCCTCCATGTCACCTGATCCTACATGTACCTCAATTTTTTTTAAGAGGATCGTGTTGCTCTGCTTTGAATTTGTATTTCGTTTTATGGATTTTTGTAATTTTCCTATGGACGTTTGAATAAGGTCAAACATATTTCCTTTTCTCTTGAACTATCTTAATTTGATTTTAATTTTACTTCGTATACAATCAGAAGATGTAGCTGTTGCTTTTTGTTATACCTATGCCCATTGATTTGATATTCACATGAAATTAGACAATGACATTGTAGAAGACCCCAAAACAGAATACTTTCAAAACCCACTATTTAAAGAAAATCCGACCAAAATCCCCAAAAATTGTGCGCCATGTCAAGGTTAATTTCAAATTAACCAATAACATGCAAATTCCATATAACATGATGTAGAACTTAAATGGAAACCGGGCCAATCAGACAGGGTTATATCGTTATTAACTTTTTTTTTTACTTTTTTTCTGCCGACAATCAGGTAAGGAAAAAATTAGAATACCAAAGATATTTTTCCAAAGACAATGAACATACGGTTTTTAAAATATACGGATATCACTGTACACTTCAAGCAACAATATTACACTATTAATATTATTCTAGGTATTCTAGTCGACATCTTGTTACATGTACATGTACGTAATTATGGATGTTTCAACATGGAGTGCTTATTATCCTTCCGATTCGGAAAAGATAATAGTTTTAAAAGGGAAGTCCTTAAATGATCCTCATGTTGAACAGTTGGGTGTCATTATGATAAACATGTAGTCTATTATTCTTACAAGTATGATTAGTTTTATTTAAGGTATTGACTCCTGAATTTTAAATCTCGATTCTCGTATTTCGAATCTTGAATGTCTAATGAGCTTTCTTGGCTATTGTTAATACCAGAAATATTTAAATACGCTTCCGATGAATTGAAGATCCCATTCTGCATTGAATGCTAAACGAACAATAATACATAGTTTCCACACACGAGGGGCATTAACTGGATTTATTACATCGTCTATGTATTATTCAAGAAAAATAATGTACATATCATAAAGAAAAATTCTCTCATCACACTTTTATAATAGCTTTCCCAGTGTTGTGTCCTTCAAATAAACCCATAAAAGCATCAGGCATCTTTTCAAATCCTGCCGTCACATGTTCCTTGTACTTAATTTTGCCCTGAAACGAAATAAACAGGACATAGATCTACAATATCGACAAGATATCTTTGAGCCAAAACCCCGGGCCGCTCTGATGTGAATATACAAAATAAGCAAAGCCAACATTTAACAGGAAGGTGATGTCCGATTAGTACAAAATTAAATCGCAATGTATGGCATTGCCTAACAAAGAGTGTGTTAAAATTACAAGCATCTGCAGTGAATAGTTTGCGAGAAATCTTTGACGAAATTTTTTTTGAAAATTTAGGCTAAAAATAAACAAAATCGTCCTATAACACAAAGTTGACTTCCGATTAGTACATAAATAGATCCCAACATACAGCATGCTTAAACAAAGAGTGTTTTAAAATTTCAAGCAACTGCAATGAATAGTTGCTGAGAAAAATGTGACAATTATTTTTGTTACCGACAGACGGACGGACAGACAGACAGATGCACAAGGGTAAAACAGTATACCCCCTGTCCTTCGGAGCAGGGGTATAATAACTACATGTATGTGAATTAAACAGATTTGATAACAGCTTTTAATCTAATTTTGAAAATGAAGTAACATTTGACTCAGATATACACTGTCAATGTATGAAATATAAAGAGAACTGGTGACTGCGTGGCCAGACCCCTATATAAATCTATGGACACAACTAGGTGTAGAACGCAATAAAAAACCCACTAAAAGTTAGTTGGCCAGACCAACCATTGCCATGGTAACTGAGACTAAAGATGGAAAATAGCAAAACTTTCCTACTTTGAAGCAATATTAGAAGGTTTTGCTCACTATTAAAATGTATTAACTATCAAAGACATATAACAACTTTCGTCCTATACATGGTCAATTTTTATTGATGGAGAAACCAATATTTTTACAATGTTACCATGTAATCCGTTAAGAATTTTTGAGTTTTTTTTACGTTTTTTTTAATAAGCCCAAATGGGAACATTTTTTTTTACATCCCTATCAATTTCCATGCAATATACAGTTTATGAAAATTGACACCCATTAACGAAATTGGAAAGCCTAAAAAATGAAGCTGATAATTTCTGATTTTAGAAAAAAATAGGAATTGTTTTGGGTTGAACTTGTAAAAATATGCCTACATTTTCATTAAATACCCCAAAAAACTTTGCTATTAAACACAAAAGTGTTATTGCAATGGATATTAAAGTTGCATAGAAAATCACACAGAATTTCCTACTTTTTGAAGTCCATAGCAACGGCAATTATGTTTAGCAAATTTCAGATTTTTTTTTCAAGTTGCTTTCAAGCTCTGGACATACCTGATTTTTTCTCACCAATTGATAAAAATAATTCATGATTTTAATTTTAAATTCAAATTATATGTAGAAATAATTTTTTGAATTTTCTGTTTAGTTACCATGAAAACACTTTAAAAATATGCGTTTCTCAATAAATGTTTTTCTTTTTCTTGAATTTTTTTTTCATAATATATTCTACCATGGAAACCCAAAATTGTTGCCATTCCTCATAATTTGTTCTCAAATAAGCATTAAAATGCCATTTTTTTTCTTTTACAATGAAATGAAAAATATATTTCTTTTCGGCTAGTATTATAATAATAATGCTTTATTTTGTCACACATTGTATGCGATAAAAGCAAAAAAAAAATAAAAATCCAGTAAAGTTGTACTAGCTTTAATTGCAAAGAATTGTAAGCTTTATTTAAATGTAAAAACAAAGTTATTGAGATTGAGAACATGTAGGCGGTAAAAATTTTGATATAGCTTTTTGTACCGAGATGCTCTCAGAACTTGGTTGTTAGTTTAGTAAAGACAATAACATATTTAAAAAAAAAACTTACCTCTTTAATCCATTGGCGCATCGCAGTTTCTCCTTCCTCCCATCTTGAATACCACCGCAGAACAATAAACCCTTGTACTGTTAACTGGGACTTCAGTATGTTAAAGAAAGGCAATGGCCCTATTCAAAGAATGATAATAAACAATTCATGTAATTAATTGATCATGTTCTGCATTGAATTCAGAAAACCCAAAGTCTATATTATGTGAATTGATCGTCTTTCAACGCACAATTGAATGAATATTAAAAAAATAAATACACGTTTATCAAATTAATGGCATACTGAACTGATATTTTAAAAAAAAGTATCATAGGACATACATCTTCATACATATATCAAGTTTGTATTATGGCGAAGAACAGAGTACAATGAGAAACATAATAGTAAAATACATGCAGTCAATGTAGACATTTATCACAATGGATGGCTAATTTTAAGAAAGCGAAACAACTTGTGTAAAGAGATACCTGTTGGTACACTGGTGTCGTTATAATTGGAGATGGAGCCGCAAATTGAAACTCTGCCAAATGTCTTCATATGGCCAAGGACCTTAACGGTAAACATACCACCAACCTGAAAAAAGGAATAGACATCTTGTTTGCATCAAAATATAAATAAAATACATTTATATTTTAGATCAATATTAATTATACTAAACTTGTAAACGAGGATTGAATTATGAAAAAATCCAAGTATAGAATTCTGAAATTAAATATAACTAGGTTGATGTACAACCTGATTAGAATCAGATCTACGACCCGCTCCTATTTTTTTTAATTGTCGCTACACGAGGATCAGATAGAGTTTATGATTATTTCTGATATCTTTCTTGAAAAAATGGTCATAAAAAATTGGTACAATGGACTTAGTTTTAATTAATGAGGGAACTATACAAAAGTTTAACATGGGAATAAAACTGATATCATATAGACATAATATTTATAAAGCCACTTGAAAAAAAAACCTTATCAAGTAAATAAAACAAAAATTGTCCTAAGATCATTAGTTTTATTTTCTCTCAAGTAACACATCTTCGCTAGCCAAGGGTTTTCGGTCCACTTCGCTCCCCATAAACCCTTGGCAGATCTCGTTACGAAAACTCGGCGATGCGGTGGCGCTATCTAGCGAGCAACTTGAGCATTTTAATAGAATGAAACAAAGGGTAATACACACGCTACGGCATAAATACAACTTGAAAACATGTTGACTAGCGAGAATAGGAACATAATTAACGATGCTATTAAATAGGAATGAAGATATAACCTAGCGAAAGCAAGGAACGTTTTATTTATAGTGTTTGTAGAGACCTGTACCGGAAGAAAAAGTCGCTATATATGAATGCATTCAAGCCATAAAACCAGGTATCGTTGTCGTAATTATTGTAGACAAAAGAAATAAAAAAAATACAGCTCATTGAACCTTTAAAAGCAATAATCATAAGCAGGGACGTATATACTAACGGGATAGGCAACTTTCATTCGCCATGTTTACTTCAATTCCCACGATCACACGAGCCTTGACAAGTTCGTAAATCTCTGTTAAATCCAGTGAAATATATCGTTTTTTAGGTGATATGGTTAGACCATCCTTGTGGAGGTACTGTTCTCGAGCACTTGTGCCTCAACTTGTGAAAAGCACCGAATGTTTTACTAAAGATCACACGTGTGTTTCTTTTAAAGTTTATTTATTAGCGCTTGTTTACAACACTGCGATTGGATCAGCTACTCGCAGCTGCAGCCAATCATTAAACGGAGCTTGTCACCGAGTTTTCGTAATGAGATCTACCAAGGGTTTATGGGGAGCGGAGTGGACCGAAAACCCTTGGCTAGCGAAGATGAAGTAACAGGGAAATGCATATCCCGTTGTGTAATTTGATAAAGCGTTTTTATATTTTAATCAAAAAGTCGTTTTATGGGTGCAAAGTTATAAAAATAACGCGTATTGAATTAACTGAATTGAAATAAAAAACACCATATTAATAACGTACAAATCTGAGGACCCGAACAGTCCCTTAAATCATACATTATCAAAGTAGCAGTCCACACTGTTGTCTGGAGCAGCCTCCTTCAGAGCCGTGTCCACATCCGTTTTCTTGTAGTTGTAAGCAAAGTCAAAGCCCAGTTCTTCTTTGATCCACTTACACTTCTCGTCAGTTCCGGCGAACCCAATTACTTTGCATCCCTGATGAAAACAAGCAAAGGGGATTGCATTATTTACATATAAATGTACATGTTTCAACGAGGGTCGGGATTAAAATGATAAACATGGTATAACTTAAATCATATGAATTCGTGATAAGCAATTTTTTGTGGATGGTATTTTTGTCAAAGTATTTGGAGACGATGACACTTTTTAGAATAAAAAATAGTTAGTCTTTTAAATTTCGTTCTTAATTTAATTTTGGGGTATCGATTACACATTGAAATTCTCGAAAATTGAGTCTTCACGAGTTTCTATGATTTTGGTGACGCGTGACCTTTATTTTGGCGATCTGTCCCACCAAGCTCCCAACCGCCCCTGCGGCACCGCTAACCACCACCGTCTCACCTGCTTTAGGTTGGCAAAGTTCCAAAAAGCCAAAATAAGCCGTCATGCTGCAATGACATAAATCACAATTACATTGATACGCACTGAATTTTATTTAAACACGTAGTAATTAAACGCATGTGAATGAAAATAGTCCTAAACGTTAAAGCATCAATATTTGAGACGTACTTGCTTTCTTTTCTACTACAAAAATCAAATGCACATTCCAAAAGGGAAGATACCTAACAAGTATCACGTCAATTGTATACTAAAATTTATTTGAATTATAACATGTTTTGCGATATATTGTATTGATTTCTATGGCAAGACGCGTTGAGAAGACATTGATGTTTTATTAATGTTATTATGATATAAATTGTAGTATTAATTAGTTATTGTTTTTACCCAGGCATACCCATGGCTCCTAGCATCAGAGACAAGGGGAGGTCACCCATTTCCGCTGAGCGCTGAATCTCTTTCTCGGCGTCTTTTACCAAGGTGTGCGTGCGCCATCCTGCTCGCATACGTACGATCGAACCCACGGGGTACTTGGCGTTCTTACTGACAATCACCCTACCAAGGAATGTTATAAAAGCTGAAAACCCCACACATCTATTTTATGATTAAGTTTTTCTTTCTTTCTTTCTTTCTTTCTTTCTTTCTTTCTTTCTTTTTAAAACAAACTTTAACATATCATTACCACCCTAAGTAAAGTTTTACTTATTTTCCCGATAGAAAGTAAGAATAATTCAATACAGAACTTTTTTCTGTGACAAAACTAATTGTTTATCCGTCTATTGCTAGAAGTATTTTTGATCACACATTGTGCATACTTTGCGATTTGCTCTCCGAAAAGTGTATTGCCTACAGCATTCCCGGTCTCAGCCCCAACTCTGTAGAAAACGTAAATAAATAAAATAAGTAAAACAAACAAATGGTTCCAGATGATATTATATATTAGAAAATTATACTCAATGTACTACACAGGACAATAATTTAATATATATCTCGGAATTGCCATGGAATCTAGTTATGAAAAATATGAACTCTACTGAAACTGCAACATGACTGATTGCTTGTTTAAATACATTTGTAATTTGATATTGTAAATAAATAACACTACAATATAACTCTTCTGTAAAAAAAAAAAAAATTACTATAATAAACTCCTGTGCAAAAAAAATCCCCAAAGAACAAAAACAAAACCCAAACAACAAAAAGAAAAGATAACAAAATAATGAAAACAAAAAATAAACCCAAATACATACATGTATTTATATTTTTACAAACACTGGTAAATCTTTTGGGTCCATATAATACTCGCTAGATGACAACATAATAATATATCAAAAGATATACCTCGAGGAACAATATCATTTTAAGGTTCAGAAAATTACCTCATGTATGGATCAACAGTCAAATAAACTGCTTCGCACAACAGCTCTGAAATGAAATGTATAAATCGATTAAAACAGCCAGTACCCCCCCCCTCTCTCTCTCTCTCTCTGAAGTTTGAGGGTCAAATCATTCAGATAAATATGCATTAATAGTATCACCTGATTTCACGTATTCGTAGCAATTATGATTATGTTTAATAAATATATTGTATAAACATATTTAAAAGCCCTTGAGACAATCAAAACAACTGAGAAATTGAATAATGAGACTTGGTGACATTAAAACGTTAATCAAACTTAACGTCTAACGTGTTCGATTATATTTATTTGCGATCAAATATGCCGCATGTTTTTACATATCAGTAATAGAATACGAAAGGTATTCCCTTCTAAAAAAAAACCCCACCAAAAACTAGCACCATGATAATGAACAATTCATTGCGTTTTTACACGTTATATAGGTTTTTTAATAGTATATTCTTATGAATAGCAAGTGGGGAACACTTTAGGTAGATTTAGGACATGCGTTATCATATTGTTTGCTCAACCCAATTGTCAACATTTAGAACAAGCACGTGTCTGAAATCGATCGATAATTGTTAACAATCTTGAAAATTCAATGGAAATAAACCTACCTCCGTCATTCAATTTTTCTGGAATATCTTCCTCAACGAGCTTAAAGTTATCAGGGGTGACTTTCCCGATGAATGGCTTCGCCAGCGTCCACTTCTTGCAGATAACCATCTTGATGTCAGTAGTCAGTGGTACTTAAAACACGACGCACGAGAAATCACAGCAAGATTAAGATAACCGCTATATCAAACCGACCACCTTTATATAACGAACCTGCTCAGGTCACATTCCGTAGTGGATTGATATGTCTAGGGGCAATTCTTAGGACAATCGGATATATTTTACATACAATGTAACTTTAGTTGGAAATATCCTTCATGTTATAATTTGGTTTTTTTTTTGGATACTGGAAGGTTTTTAAAACAATTAACATGCATTGACAGAGTTCATAAAGCTAAAGGTTGAATCATTTTGATATTATGTTGACCGGAACATTTTAAATAAAATATGTTATTTGCAAAAAAGAAAAAAAAATATCATATCATTAATCAAATCAGAATCATTAAGATCGAGATAACACAATTACATGGATATTTGGAAATAGTTAGTTATAAACGGAGTATACCATAGGGATAAATAATTTTTGATTTTTTTTTATTCAGGTAGAGTACAAAAAATGGAAAGAATGCAAATTTGACTTGGTTGTATGATAACAAAGCATACTTATCGCACTTTTATAAAAGTGATAAATTTATGTAATTTTTTTTCACCTCTCACATAAACTCCGAGCAGTTGGAGGTTCATTTCATTCCAAGAAAATGATCCCTTCTGACATAATTAATTTAACAGCAGCATCTAAAATGAAAATATGTCAAAAATGACGGAAGCAATAGTATGGATTGATTTGCTAAGAAGGGGGGGGGGGTTGTGGGGGGGGGATCATGTTTCTCCACCTTTTGACAGTAATATTTTTACGTGTTATTAATATGTAGGAAATTTTTTTAGTGGAATTGTGAAAAAAAGTAATGAAAGTGGACATCATTGGTGTTCTACAACTGTCTTACCCCCTCCCACCCGACCCCTCATGGCTGGTTGATATTGTTGGTGGGAGGTGAGTTGCCCCCCACCCCTACCCCTCAACTTTCAAAAAGTTATACTATAAATCCCTTTTTTAAATAACACATCATGAAAGTATGTGAAGACTTTTCATTGTTACAAAATAAGTTTAGTCAGATCGTAATGTTTACGTTCCTTATCAGACTAAAGAATTATATGAGCCGCAGACAGCGGACTTCGGACCGACGACTAGAAAAAGGTGAATGTTTAGGCACGGATCGTATATCCACCCGTATTTTGACCTATAAGATGTAATTTTGAATAAAAAAATTCTGATATATAAATGTCTTAAAATCACGTTAATATTTTACATGTATTTGAAATAGTGTGTATATAAGAATTAAGAATAACAAGAGGCCAATAGGGCTTAACGGTCAACAAAGTAGCATATAACCCATACACAAACTTGTCGAGGAGTCTCATATACAGTAAAACACGCTTATAACGAAGTACCAGATCGGTTAATTTTAATTCTTTATAAGCGAAATTCGTTATATCCGTCAAGTTTACAACAATTTATACATTCATGGGGAATGAAAATCACTTCGCTGTAAGCGTCAATTCATTATAAGCGTGTTCGCTATAACCGTGTTTTACTGTATATGCATTTAAATAAGTTTCATTCTGGAGTAGAAACATTATAAATTTGTAATGACGACCAACTCCCTGCCTGAAATATTTCAAAAGGACTATGAAACCTTTAATTTTAGCGAAAAACTTAAAGATCATAATAAAGTGCATGACTTGATATTGATAAGGTGCAAGACTGATAGAAAATAATTTTCCAATATTTGTTAACTTTCAGGATAGGTTTTATGTGTATATGTTTTCATAGATAAACTAGAACAAGGTCGCTAGTAGACATGTTTTATCTAAAACAACCTCCCATCCTCCATCCCCAGTGGTAGACAGAAACTCTCCCTGTTGGCATTTAAACAAAGAAACAAAAAAAAAAAACAGCTTTAAAAGCCATCATGAGTTACTTACTTCTCCTGTTCCAGCTTTTGAATATTCAATCTTCATTGGCAATTAATCACCATCTTTATACCTTTATAAATTTAAAATTTTGGTAGAGGGCTTTCCTGGTCTACAAAATCATAAATTCAGTTTTCCTTACAGGTTTGTTGTAGTAGAAAAGATAATTTTTAAACATTATATGCATTAACACTATACATCCATTTTGGCCCTGCCCTAGAGTCAACACCCATACTCCAGTGGACATGAAATTTAAAATTCTAGTAGAGGACTTTCTGGTTATCATACTTATATAGTCATTTTTAATTACAGATGTGTGATAGTAGAGAAGAAGGTTTTTATGCATTAACACTATATGGCTATATTGCTCCCCCCTATGTTCTGATTGCTGACCCAGGGGCCATGAATTTCCAAATTTAGTTAGAGGAGTTAGTAGAAATCTAAACCATGCATTCACTTTGGTGCCTACATGTGTAGGAGTAAAGAAGATTTCCTAAGATTTAATACATTTTCACTATATGGCTACATTGGCCCCACCCTAGGGCCTAAACCCCTGTTCCAGGGGTAATTAATTTCACAATTTAGGTATAGGGTTTCATGGACATCATAACCATTAGCTGCAATAATGTAGCCCTCTCCCGATTTTTTTTTTTTTTTTTTTTTTTTTGGGAGAGGGCTACAACTCCATAGGATCTCCGTAATGGTGCAAGTGCGGGAGTGATTCACTCCCGCAACGATTACGTCTCAAATCGTATATAAATGACAATAACATTTGCATTTCTTACCTGAACTCAAACATTGTAGATGTGTGTGGCATAAATTAATCCAAAAATATCAAGTATAGTCCATATATCGGCTATTTTTCGTGTATGTCAACAGCGCAAGTTGAATTTGTACGCCATGTTTACTGACCTTGACCGGTTTTATTTTGGGACAGCCAATGAGAATTTAGGAGCGGATCTTGAACTGAATATAGGAATTCCCCTATTTTAAACATAATTAACGCGGTAAATATGAATTTTTCATTATATACCATTTCCTTAAATGATGTTTTAGTGATAGAACGAGGTAAGATCGCTTATTTACACTGAATTTCACTTTATCAAGCCCAATAAAACTCCAAGCGTAAATCCCACAAAATCACGCGAGAACTGTCATGGCTGCTGAAAAGGACGACTGGTAAACATGCTGATGTGTTTTATCTGGTTTTGATTTATATACGGTTAGTTTGTTCAACCTGAATTAAAAAATCGTTTTATCTAAAGGAAGTCAATTATAAAAACGATCTTTTCATGCCGAAGTCGGACGCATTAAAAAATTTATTTTGCACCATTACGGAGATCCTATGGAATTGTAGCCCTCTCCAGTAAACATCAGATATAAAAAATCGGAGAGGGCTACATTATTGCAGCTACATAACCATGCATTTAGTTTTTAACAAATATATATGGGAGTAGAGAAGAAGATTTTTTAAGACTTTATACATTTTTACTCTATGGCCATATTTGCCCCACTCTAGAGCCTGAATCCCTGACACAGTGATCATGAATTTCACAATCTGGTTGAGGGCTTCATGGACATCATAACCATGCATTTAGTATTTAACAAATATATATGGGAGTAGCTAAAGAGAAGAAGATTTTGTAAGATTTAATACATTTTTACTATATGGCCATATTGGCCCCACCCTAGAGCTTGCTTCCCTGACCCAGGGGCCATGAATTTCAAAATTTTGGTAGAGGGCGTCATGGACATCATAACCATGCAATCAGTTTTTTTTCTCACATGTGTAGGAGTAGAGAAGAAGAATTGTGACAAGACAAAAATCGTATTAGACAAGTCTAAAAAAATTACCGTTATTAGTTATTAGAAGGATATCAGGGTTAGTACATCATATTCATAACTAATTGCATGAAATGTACAACAGCCATTGTTGTGGTTTGTGGTCTGGCTGACAACGCACAAGGAACACCGTGGAGGCGCGGTATTTATACGCTAATGAACGTAAAAGAAACATCAAAAGAACGCTATAATCGCAGCAACAGCTCTTTGGGGTCGGTGTGTGAACGCAGCAAAACGAATTTTGTTTAAAAAATCACGTTCAAACGCTTAAGGATGCGCAGTGAGAGCGCGATAGAGACGCAGTGACATCAAAAAGGACACAAAGGAGTCTCTGTGCAAGCGCAGTCGACTTATATATCACGGCGGCTATACTGCGATTATGTGCATTACTTTAGCGCGCCAACGGCACTCTGGTGGTGCTGTTGGAGACCACTTCGTTTCTACGGCGCGTACTTTATGCATGCTCAGAGAGCGCGCCGTCGCATGGTGATTTACTATGTCCCAGTCGATCCTACCGCGACAAATGAAAATGCCGTTGCTTTGTTGCGGCGCTCTAGGAGACTCTACTGCGTGTACTTTTGCGTTTGACATTATTTAGGAACACAGCAAGATCGCCTTGAGGAAGCAGTCCGGTGTGACAAGGTTTTAGATCCGTATCAATGAGTATCGAATTCGAAGGAATTAAAGTATATTAACTCTTTTGTTTGTTTTTATTTTTTATTTTTTTTTTTTAATGGAAAAAAAAACGTGTTCAATTGAATTAATTTTAACAATCTCCTGTCCCGATTTTACTCTTGAACTGGAGACCAGTTATAAGGAAATTTATTTTTTGTAAAATACACTCTTTACACATGTATTTTTAACATTGATGATTATTTTTTACATGTGTCCTGTATACCTATAAAACGCTCGTTTTAGCAAATTATTAAAAGTTAGAAAATATTATATGCATGCTTACTTATTACTTATTATTAAAACTTATTACAATCATTACATAAAACGTCAAGCACCTGGCCTATCAGGCCTTTGGAAAAACATCAAATGTACAAAAACATAATTAAATACCTATAAATAAATCCCTGATTTGATACAATAAAAAAGATTTTTTTGAAATCTACGCTCAATTAAAATTAAAGGCCTAGGCGTACATTGAAGGTCAGGCTCTTTTATCTAAACAAAATACATGTATCCCTTTACACGTAGTTTGTCTCTACAAACAATGTGTTATTTCATGTAAAAGAAATAAAGCATGACGGATAATGTGTAAAGTGTAGCAACTGCTGTAAACGTGCAATGTACATGTAGAAGCATCTAGAAGTAACATTGAACCGATTATTTTAACTGATCATAGTAAAATACCGTTTAAAAAAAAAATAAATGTATTATGTAAGGTGAAAACCCCTGGCCAACCGAAGTTTGCTCGGTTTACTAAGAGAAGGGTCTTCTTTCCATTTCATGATAATAATAATTACACGGTTTTTCAATTGATTCATATATTTTTTTATTCAACTTCAAAGGAAATAAATATCACTTAATTGCGAAAGCTGGCTTTTGTTTTTTCGCGTTAAAATTCAGAACTTTGAAAGATGAGTACGGTTCGAAACAGATACAGTAGAGGAATGCGTGATTCTGCTGTAGAACTATATTATTTATACTGTACATGCAATAATTAATGTTTGATTGGATCTAGGAATCTCCTTTCCCGACCCAATTTTATACAAAAAGGACGACGTTAACACTGTGCCGGTTAATTATTACAATGCCAAGGTTGCATTTTTGCACCCGCTTAAAAACCAAATGATAGACCATTGTCAAGATAATATACACTCAACACAAAGTTTTCACCCAATATAATGTCTTAACTATATGAAATAAGCATACTTATTTGTCTTGTCGTCGAAGTGACTGATTTCCACTTAACTTTTAATTACGGTAAACCAACTTTTATTCGTTACGACATTATTTCGCGATTTACTGGACACAAATTGGTTCGCGACGACTAATTTTCGTGAGTAAGCCTTAAAAAGACATGTGTTGTTATTACAACCATACGTCAAGGGGTGGTTCGCGTCGAAAAATATTCGCGAACCTCGCGAAAATTTCTCGCTCGCGTATAAAAGTTGGTTAATAGTAGTTAAGAACGATGTACTGACCTTGACATCAGGTGACGACCCGAGACCTTGACCTTTGCTTAACATCACAAGCACTTCCGGATTGGTTGAAACTTGCTCAGAGATTTTGGATTGTTTTAAGTTGCCGATAGAAATGACAACACTTATGAAAGAGAAAAATTATGTCAAAATTACGTTTCCTTGGGATTGCTTAATATTTAAAGCCATGTTCAGGACAAAATAAGCATCAGATTTAAAGTGAGTACAATGTATCGTAAAAACAATGCAGAAACCATTATTCAAACAGCTCCGGCTGTTTTTCCAATGATCATTTTGGCCATATTAAGTGATTTTATTTTTAACCTATCACCAAAGACTAATATCAAAGTATTTTCAAACATGTTAAGCATGCGCAGAAAAGTTTTAAAGTTTTGTCACGGGTAATTATTTTCAATCGTTGTTGTCCTATTTAAGATGTGCTATTGATTAAAAGTCATATTAATTACGAAATGTTGAAAATTTCAATTTATTTTATTTCATCTAATTTTTAAATTATTCTATTTATCAAGGTGAACACTACGAATTTTTGTTTAGTGTATAACTTTTTTATTTTTAGTGTGACTCACCTGACAGGTAAGATATATACCTTTAAAAATTAATATCTCACAGGAAAATAATAAATCCCGTAGTTAAATAATTTTCCTACTGGAAATATTGAAAATCCTATAATAGGATTTACTTAAAATCCTATAGGAATTATATTTCCTTTAGGACAAAAGTATTTCCTGTTGTAATTTGATTCAGATAGGTAGTTTTCCTATAGGAAATTAAGATTTCCTATCGGATTTTAAAATCCTATGGTAGTTTTGTTCAAATCCTATCGAAATCTAAATTCCTTTAGGAAGTTCTTTTATTCCAGTTGAAAATTCCAAATACATGTATCATATAGGAAAATTTAAGATATCCTGTAAGAAATGTTTTAAAAAGGTAAATATTTCACCTGACAGGTGAGATACCTTACATGTAACAACAAAAGTGGTTATAAACTCTTTAAGCAATGGTCTATCATAGAGCATATTTGAATTTTTCGATACATGCAGCTTAGACGGGTTCAAAAATACCACCTTGATACAGGCATGATTATCCGGCACAGTGCTCGTTGATTGAGCACTTCTGGATCTGATTAAAAAGATTTAAATTTTAAATTTCGTGCCACAGGTTACTTTAAACCAACTTTTATTCGCGACGACTTTATTTCGAGATCTACTCGAGACAAACTGGTTCGCAACGACTATTATTCGCGACCACGTTTTACAAACACACACACACACTTGTTTTGATACGGCAAAGTCTAGTTCGCAGCGAGAAATGTTCGCGACGAAGAGGTTCTCGTTAATCTCGGAAAAAATTTTTCGCACGCAAATAAAAGTTGGTTTTCAGTATTTTGCCAGAGTTTTCACCTCGTGTTGATATCTGCAAGTTTCAATTTCCATGTGTATTCTAAATAGTTTGCATGCGAAAATCGGATATTTTCCATGAGATTGGAGAAACCCGTAGTTGTGTCTATTTTCTCTCCTACAAGAGTCATGCAAAAATTATCTTAATCCGTCCAGTATACATGTATCATATGTACATGAACATGTCCAATATAAATAACATTTATTACGTAGTGCGAGGTGTGGGACAACATGAAATTTAAGTGACTTGGTTAAACAAGAGATGACTTCATTCATAAACATGTTTTAATTTGAAATAAGAAACCAAATAGCATAAATTACAACAAAAGGACGACAACGAAATTCATGTTTTGCAAACCAGAAAAAAATAATTAGACAACCAATTCTATTCTTTTAGGTGCATTACATTTTTCTAAAACAGTATCATTAAGATAACAGTGCGAAAAAAAAAATGCAAAATTGTAATTGTATCTCCTAGAACATTTACAACATACTAGACAATGTACTTTCTACAGTTTTATAACTATCCACTCTATACTTGAATTTAAAATTGAAAACATTTGAAAAATGGATTCAAAGAATCGGCAAAGAAAACGACTCAATCTCTGGTCAGTTTCAAACACTATTGTGCGTTTAAATGTACTAGTACAACAAAATTAACTTTAGATTAGTTCACTAAGTCACTTAAGGCTTCTGAACCATCATGATTACACGTGATGGATATATCCAGTGTTCTTTAGACATCAACCAAGATAATCCCCCCGTCGATCGTTCACCATACAGACCATTAACGTTGGCTTGATGACATTCCCGAAACCACCATCCTCCACTGTTTTTGAGAGCACAGTTTACGGTCGAATTATCATTGTCATCATCCCAGGCAGAAAACTTCATTCCATTAAAATAGCTCAAAGTTTCCGCTACAAAAAAACCCCATTAAACCTTTTGTTATTAAAACAACTTAGCTATGGTTATTACTTATCATTCACTCATCAAATATTTAGAAAACTTCGCCTGATTGGAAAAATTGACATTCAATGCATATGTACATATTATATGTAACAGTTTATCAAATTATCAATTTGTTATTATCAAATGGCATATTACTTCATATACAGAAAAAATTAAACTATATTATTACATCTATAAATATAACGTTCTGAACATTTCTTTTTTTCTATAATTTTACAATAAACACAATGCTTGGTTAAAATTTTAGTCTTTGTTTTTATATAAAAACCTCAACATATAGATTTAACTTAATATATTGAAAGATAAGTGTTTTATATGATAACCAAATTGATGATGAAATATATAATTAACCAGGTGCATCTGTAACAATACTTTCTTCCATAACTATGAAACTATTCCCCTTTCATGCAAAAAAAAAAAAAAAATAAAAAATAAAATAAATAAATAAATAAATAAATTTCCATCTCAGACGTTACAAACGTTTAGAATTTATTTGCAAAAATAATTTGTTTACCTTTTCATTAGTTCAACAATTATATATAAATAAACGTAGAACATATTAAGTACAGTTACATGTAACTTATTAGTTTATTGAAACTTACGGAGAAGAAACTTTGCTTAGTTTGTATAATGATCTATGATAACTAGATACACTAGGTACAGTACATAACTTGAAAATATTACATTACATTACGCTACATTACATTACGTTACACTACATACCCCTCCCCCGATACTCCGTCTTAGACGGCAGATACAACAATGACATACTGCCACTGGCAGATAACATTGTGTATTAAAATAAATAAGCAGCATCGTTCACTTACTTATGTTGCCTGTAAAGTTGTTGAACTGAACCTGGAAGCCATTTGCTTCAGAATCAACATTGAACCAAGAGTATTGTCCAAAATACCGTACGTCATCAGCAAGAAGTTCAATATGTAGAATGGTATGTCCTTCGAATGTTAGTCTATGGATAGCTTCATTCCCTGATTTGATATGACATGATATGATACTGAGCAGTCAGTTTGAATTAATCGGCTGTTGCTAGAATAATAAGTTTGATAACTTCTCTCTTGGAGTGAAGTTATGATATAATATTATACTTTCATGTTAAATACTGAAATCTGATTGGTTTAGACGAAGTTGACAATCCGTTCTCATATCCTCAGCGTTAGCAACACACTTGGCAACGGGCCTATAGAACAAGTTGTTACATGCGCGTACATTATGCGCGTACGGTTCGCCGTAGAACTCACGTCTTTTCTATATAAAAGCAGTAAACTTTGCTATAAAATTAAGACATTCAGTATAATAGAACAAATTGTGCCTGTTTGGGAGGGTACCAGTTGAAATTGACCCCCCTCGCGTCGGTTGACAATGGTTTTCTCGGGGTATCAATTTCAACTGTACCCTCCCAAACAGGCTCTTTGGAACCATTTAACACTGTGCCGGATAATTATGCCAGTGCC
>WFKH01003881.1:61050638-61061017 GCA_016163765.1 Magallana hongkongensis
AAATTTACTTTTGAGAAAGTCAAATCGTTCGAACTTATGAACTCAACCGTATCGTCATGTTTTTAATAACAATGAACTCGTGCATTGTTAATTGTGACGTAAACAATATGACCTCTTGACCAGTTAAAAAGTTCACACAGAAATGAACGTTTCTGCTTCTCTGTAGGTTGATAAAAGAAAATGTATTTGCAAATGCAAATATCACTTTTGAAACAAAACATTTAATCAATTGACTACGTATTTTATTTCTTACCATCCACTTCCTTCCATCTACCAGCACCACTGGTATTCGTACAAACTGGGTTTCGAGTTGCACAGATTCTATGGAGGATGATTGTTTCGGAAAGTCACACTGTGATATCGGTACATTGCTTCCTAAATGAAATCATTACAAAAACATGATCATTTAAAAAAACCTCTAAATGACCATCTGCACAGATTATTGCTATTGATCTATGAAATGAACGGTATGAACTTTATGTATAAAAAATAGAATAACAACAAAACTTCTGACGTTTAAGCATTACGAAATTCTATATTTCCAAAACAATTTTTTTTATTGAAAATTATGTTATTTTACATTGGTTATTTCAAACAATTAATAAATTCACAAGTTTGCAACCATAAAAAATAATTAATAAATGGTTAATATAATTTTCAAATGCTCCACCCTTTCCTTCTGAAAAATATATGAAGGTACAACTTTTAAACACACCAGATTGATAACCAATCCAAATTCCATCATCATGACATGCCATTTGAAAGTCGTGGTTATTTGATGAAGACAGGTATCCTTCCTTTAATTGATAGCTCTTTAGCGAGCCTATTCCAAACACAATTTGCGTGTTAGGTTCTATCACAAGGTCAGCGTTCAGGAAACTAGGCGGAGAGCTGCATTCTAAAAGCGGATTTAATTTTGAGTTCTGTATCCTTAAATTAAGGGTCAAATACAGAAATCAAATGAAAGATATTTGCAATTTTCTATTATGCAGTATGAAAAAAAAAGTTAAGTAATTTGGAGACCGTGGCTTTTTTATGTTGACCATATTCATTTCCTAGATGAGATTTTGGTATAAAGATGTAGAAAAATATTTTAAAGCTAAAAGTTCAGATTGTTTTCTTTACTATATGATTGTTTTTGGAAAAAAATGTCATCAAAATTTTTACTTCGATCGGATGGGTAATTCAATAACCCTCTTGCTTCTTTAATTATTTCATGAGAAAGTAAAGCGTAGATTTAAGAATAGGAAGTAAATTTTTATTGGGGATAATTGTATACTTTGTGATTAAATAGCATTAAGCTAACATTACAGTTATACAATATCAAATGAAATAAACCTGAATAACATTTTAGAATGGTGAGAAAAAATATAACCTGATATTTTACAGATATATTTAGTTGTTCCTCTAACAACGACGCACAACTCATTTAGACCGCAGTTGTGATTAGCACAGCTTCCAACAATGTCCTGAAAAAAAAATCCCATCAGAAATATATTATGGATACACTACACGCAGTTAATTAAGTACATTTAAAGTTTTAAAGTTGTTAACTTACAAATACAGCTAAAACGGTTTAAGTGACTTTATGAAACATATGTTAATTAATTGAGCAATGATAAGAGCTTCTCGTATATTTCACTCATAAAAGACAAACTGGCCTATTGCTTTATACCGTTAAACGAATGACTTATCAGACTTTGTTTCAGTAATGCAATATTTTTTTTATATATATATGATTTTACGTATACATCATTTTTTTTTACCACATTCCAATGACTCATATGACTGTATACATATTCCCTGTCTTCTTCTATGGGATCGTCGTTGTAGAATATGCTTACGGATTCAGCATTTAAGGTTCCTTCTGTATCCTCACAATTTAGTTCGCACTGTAATTTACTTCTCGAATAATTAATGGACAAACATCTCTTTCTTTTAAGACAGTGTTCTACACAGTCAATAAAATTCAAGCCTTCAATCTCCAAAAAGACACCATTTCGTCTGGAGTTCCATCGTATCTTATGGTACCCATTAATATGGCTGCATAGAATATGATTTATCATCAACAACAAGCAAAAAACCAAGACGCCTACTTCATCGAGATCCATGTTAACAGTATTTCAATGTAGTAAAATTATACGGCTGTCCTGTTCATATTGATGCCTATATACAAAGGACGGTGGGGGATGCATGAATTTCTTTAAAATTAACCAATCAATCTGTTTGATGAGTTTGAATTCTAACTTTGGTTCTAATTTGTAAGAGACGCTTCACGATTTAACAATTAATTTTAAAATATCTAATGTTTAAACATGTTTAGTTGGTTAATTTTGAACTTATTTGTTCAGGATTTAAATTAGAGTTAGCTTTATTTACTTTCAAGTCATCTTCTTTGCTCATACTGCTTTACACGAAAATGAAACAATGTATATAGTGCATTTTATTCAAATATAATGGTTGTTACCATAGAAGTGCTTTTATCACTATGCAGTCTGCTTCCGATTATAAAAGCATCTCTAATCGATGTATTGTTATCAACTATACTCAATATCATTGTAATTGCTACTCAAAAATGGAACAATGTACTTACACCAATTTTACACCAAAAACAAATGTCTACTGAATGGTAATACAGGTATGAGAACTGATAACGTGTTATGCTATTTAATGGTTCAGCAAAATGTTCCGCCGTGTTCATATTCCCCTAGAAAGCTTCGATATAAGAATGGAAAGAGTTACCTCTAGATCTTTGAGTAACATATCTGTCAATTAATATGTAAACGGTGTGACCGTTTAGCCGAGCGCAGATTTTTATGCTTTGAAACGCACACAGTAGGATCCACCTGCCTACTCAAATCATAAGCCAAAGTTAAAACTAATCGTCGCGTGCTCAGTCTATATTATGACGTCTTGTTTCATACGTAAAACGTAAAAGTTGTGTCTTAGGAAATAGACGAAGAATAGTACGTCATTTCTTCGTTCAGTGCTTATCTATTTTGTAAAATAATAAATTTTCTATTTATACTTTATTCAGTATCTATAAGATTGGTTCGTTGATGTTAATGTTTTCATTTTCCATCTAATAATTTGATAAGATATAAGTGATATTAGTCTTTTTTCCTGATTAAAGCACTGCTGAAACTTAATATCCGGTTTGCAAAGTCAATCAGTTTCATTTAAATTACATGTACTTTCCATTGAAAACTTGGAAAGCTTTTAATAGAGTTACCTTTATGGACAATTAACATTGAAAAGCGCCACTTATTAAATGAATAAGTGAACTTCGTCGAACAAAAATGTCAACCAATATGGCGGCGCCAATGAGCTAGAAGAAAATAGTTCAGCCCTTTGTACCCCTGATTCAACTTCAATTTTTACTGATTTATTTATAAATATGTGTTACCATTAAGCATCGGTTCGCGAGACGGGCTTCGCCCGCCTCTCGCTGCGCTCGGTATATAGAAATAAAGAAATAACTTTAATTTGCCGTTAGATTAAAAATTATATGTCCATTTAATAATTTGTTAGATGTTTTTGGTACAAGTTTTCTTCCTTTTGGTTGGATCATAACAAAAATGTTTTATATTCTTGATTTGAATTTTTGATCTCCGCAAAAAAGTAAATATTTCAATCTGATTAGAGTAGAGCAATCACACTGTGCACATACATGATAATGAAAGGAATTTTTTTTTATAAGATGAAACATTTTTATTCTACGACATTGTAACCGTTTGGGAAAGTCGTGAAATTAACGTCTTTTGGACATGAGAAATGTTGTGCTTATTTCAAATCATAAGTAAGTAGCCAACAGTTTTTATAAAAGGTTCAAAATTTTTTAATTCAATATTTGTGTATAAAATATCGCTTTTTTACAAAAATAAAATTTTTTATTATTATTGAAAATCATTGTGATTACGGTCATTTACAGTTATTTTACACCAATCGATTTTTGATGTAATGCAGAATATCTATCATTATGATTGCACAGAACAACCTCGTTATGATATTTCACCCCCCTTCCTTTCATGTCACGTGCCATTACGGTGCGAATGATGAAACATTGTTCAAAGAAATCAAAATTGATTTGTAGTTTTATTATAGACTTGAAATGTAAATATATCTAACATCTACCTTGCTAAAATACGCGTCAAAGCTAAAACATTGTTAATGATATATCAAAGAACCGAAGATAATGAAGAACTTGAGAGATTGGTGTTAGATAAATAGTCAGCCCTACAAAATGGTAGAAGAGTTTTCAGCAATGATTTATATTAATTTACTGAAGATAAGTTGTGTGATTTTAAAAATATTTTGAACAGTTTCGAAGGTGAGGCAAGCTACTGACAAACAAGTTGATAAAACAGGACTATCAACAGTCTCGATTGAAGTCATCTCTTCGTATGTTCTATGGTCCATACAACGACAGGGAGCACACGGCGGGTGTGGCCGGTCAGCAGAGGATGCTCACTCCTCCAAGGCACCTGATCCAACCTCTAATTTCTAGAGGTCCGTATTCGCTCTGCTCCTATTTTGTATTTATCCTTTGGACTTTTGATTTTGAAAATTACAATCTTCATTTTGAATAGCATTGTATAAAATTCATAATAACCACACTATATAATTACTACATAATAAAGCAAAGAAAATGTCTGGCCAGATTTCCTCCTGTTACTTTCATTAAAGTTGAATTTAAATTACTGGTACGTAGATAAATACGACGAGAGTCAGCTCTGGGTTCATTTTCGTGCCAGAGAAAAACTGTCATTTCTCCACCGAAGTCATTTAGCAAAGGCGAGGATCCGTTTTTTCTTATTCCTTGTAAGTATAGTATTGTCCCATGAAGATCTGGATGTAAAATGTAGATGTCATTAAAATTATTGAATCGTCGGGTGCATTCTGTCATAGAAAATAGTAGTATTTTTAAAATTTATTTCAAACTACATTTTTATGCAAATTCTAGAGAAAATATTAATTTTGTCATGTTAAGTTAAACTTGTTAAATACATGCATGTACATGTACGTTGCGCATATTGGCATATTGGCAAATGCAACAGAATGATTTATACGAGAAATTTTGTAACGGTTGATTATATACAATAATTTGTTACTGAGATGTTTTTAATCTATCAAACTTCACATATTTAGACCGACCACTCAATCATCTTTGACCAGATTTTGATGTCAATTTAAACAAAATTAGTTAAATCGTTCATTTGTCTAACACAATGTATTAATTTAAACTCAAAATTTATATTTCCTCCAAAACTCAGAAACAGATAACGTCTTATGTCAAACTTAGTTTTACTGTCAAAGTTAAACAATATTACTGAAATCAAAATACATAATGTATTTAAAATTCACCTCAATAAAATCTACAAAAATTGTCTTAGAAACCATAATTATGAATTATTATTTTATATTTCAGAAATTATTTCTATTGATTTTTTATTCGCTTATTACCGATTATATGCTGTAAAAACACAATGGCACTTTCCGAGTCCACAAGAAATAAGTGACCTCTAGGATCGTCTTGACTACATGCTGTTTGTGCTTCTACATATGTTTTTTCTTGTAGTATGATACTTGTAACAATAGTGGTGGGTAGAATTCCAGGTGTAACCAGGTGTGCTACATTCATGTACTGTAAATAAAGTTGACATAAAAATGCTCCTATAAAAGACTACTGTAGATTCCTATTTTACGCGAGTACTTAAATCCGCAATTCAACCGTTTTCCACCAAATTGCGAGAATAATATAAAATCGCGAACGATTTCATAGCTTCATTTAGTTTCCATTTGTCTAAAAAAGTGAGATTTTAAAATCTGTTTGATGTGCTTCTCGCAATTTTACTCAGATAATTCCTTGCATTTAATTAGGAAACTACAGTGCTTAAAGGTTTAAATCGTCATGTTACCTTTATTTTTGAGACAATTGTCTAAAAAATAGTTTGTAAGTTTTTTATTATTAATAAATAAGTATTAAGGAATATATCGCACTTGATTATAAGGAAACGCGTTTTCAGATAAAAAAAATTATCTTTCTAGTAAAAAGAAAAAATTAACATAGCATAAAAAATATTGGTTTGTAGCATATACATGTAGTTTGATGATGATTTTTTTTTTATACCGAAACGTTAATATCAAGAAATAACGAAAGTTATATATTATATCGAAATAGTAAGCTAATCAGAAAACAAGGAGAATGGATTCATTTTTTATGAAAATGAGATAGAACTTAATTAATATAAAGCATTTTTTGATACGTTAAAATGATTTAAGTATACGGCAATTTGGAGATTTCTTTAACTGTTTAAATGAGGAAAACTAAGTACTATTCAACACAATGTATCACATTATGTTACAATGTAACAAATTTATCGTACATTTGAAAGTGCCACAAGAAAGTTAGAAAATTGGATCAGATTGATTCAGACAAGATATTTTGTATTTAAATTTATCATTTGGTTAGATTAATTCAAATATTATTTTCTTACAAAACTTACCTTTGTAGAAATATAAATCATCTTCGGAATGGTGAAACTGTAATCCTATCAGGTGGCGATGTGTAAAGTGGTATCCATTACAGGTATTACCTTTTGAAACAAACACAGACAGACATGATGACATTGACAAACAAAGAACCATGCATTGCATCATCGGAATGGTCTCATTAAATAAAGTTTCTATTTCCGGAACAAGATACTGCATGTCAAAATACTGCATGAAAGCAACTTCGAAATTATTCGGGTCAGTTCGGGTGAATACCATGGTTATAGTAGTCGAAAGACTAAAAATCATCAACTTTAAGATGAAAGGCATGTTAAAAATGAGAGATCGACCACACAATTACTTGCACCTTTATATATAAAACAATACCATTGATTTTTAAATGGCGCTTATTCTTTAAATCAGCCCAATTGTAAGAGTATTTCCCCTTATCATTATCAATACCTTACCAGATAAATAATTGGTTGTTTTTCTCTCGGATATTTTGAAACTACATTGTATTTCAATAGATAAAAGCAATCTCTCTTTTATGAACAGTTTTCATTCATTAACTTAAGATGATTGAGAGCAATTTATGCATCCAATGATCTTTGCTCGTTTTAATATTTATAAATGCACTTTTCTAATCCCCCAACACAATTTAAGATACTTCGTTTAAAAAATTAAATATATATGATGTTAATACCTCTGCATATTTTGTTTTTGTAAATTCACGTCCATTAAAGTTGCTATTTTAAGTTTATCTTTAAATAGTTTCTGTGAAATTTGAAAATAGTAAATACATAAGGTCATTAATACCAAACGCTGACAAAATTTAAATTTTTCCTTGCGTTTAATCACTGTTCTCTTCAAGTGTTATCAAGGTCACAACGTAAACTCGATAACTCAATCTTGTTATCCATCAAAAATCTCTTAATCGTAACGATTTATTTTTTAAGCAACATATTTTCTGACTATTTGGAAAATAATTTTTTTTCATTTTTCCCTAGACAAGACCAAAGTAGTATACATGTATATGTAAGCTGCTGTTCCTGGGGGCAATGAATTCACAATCGTCATCACAGTCAATGAATAGGTAAAATATAATATGTACGTGTGATATATTTCATATATTTGCAAAATCTAATTTCATTGATAGTTTACCTTTTGCTGTAATATAGTTCAAAATTAATTTACTTAACAAAGATTTTCATTTTCTTTGTATGAAATTTTATTTGCATAAAACAATGAGATGAACATGACGTAAAAATACCCATATAAAACAAACCTTAATTTTGTGACTTTTGTTTACAATGCTTAGACTTGTATTAAAAGTCTGTTAATAATTTCCTAAAAACTTGCACGTATGATAGGATTTAAACTGAATGACGTGTATTGACAATACAAATGAGTGAAATAGGATCGGATGGTTACTAAAAGGTTACAATAGAAGAAAATAATGCTATAAAACATCAATCGTGCACGAAATGTTTTAATAACAAATTATAATCATTGCCCCACAATATCTGAATTTGTGTAATACCTTTCCCGATGTTTTTCTACAAAGATGTGGAATATTAATGCGAAAAATGATTTTAAAAACATCCGTAAACTAATCAGATCAAATCATTAATTTGAACATATTTTATAGGTTCAAACACTATTGTGTTATGTGCGATATGTGAAAGCAGAGTCTAAATATCTAAATATATAGATAAAAATAAAATCTACTATATCATGTTCCTTTATCTCAGACTATGTACCGCCATTCTTAAAGCAAAGTTGACTAGGATATGATAAAGTAGGATTCATAACACACGACAGAAATACTTAAAGCTGAACACCGCTCGTAAATAGGCACCGTCACACAGGTACCTAGCATATAAACCCTACGATTTCGGTACACCCGATTGCACACCTGAAACTCATGGCTGACATGTAGTATTCTTTTCGTGGTCTTTGGATTTTATGCATTTCTTTCTTATTCTATCTGCATATTCTGTTCGTTAATAATGCATTGACCAATTTACTTGATGTTAGTATTCTAGCTTGAAAAAAGTGTGTAAAATTTGGAAATTTCATCGCGACCGAGTAACACGGCGAGGCAAGATGTACGTCCACACAGATGAGACATCTACAGCGAAGTACGTTGAACTGTTTAGAGGTCTGATCCTTATATAAGGGTTGTAGGGACATCAGTGATGAAAGAGAAATATGGCGGACAGTACCTATTTACGAGCGGTGTTCAGCTTTAAGTGTCATAATATGCTTTCTTTTCACATTCTTTTATTTATCTACACTAGTTTTGTTGAATAAAATAATGTGTTGTTTATAGATACCTTAGTAAAAAAAAGAAAATAAGTACAAAAACGTATCTTCTTTAAAAATTACCTCTCGTTCGGCTTGTATTATTTGAACATACAAAAAAAAAAAGAACAGCAAAGGACATTACAATGTAACGATGAAGTTTGTGAAATTTACAAGACAAAGAGTCCCTTCTTCTGGACAACATATTTTACATTTAAAAAACCAGGTAATTAAAAAACAACAACACCAAAAACAAAACCCAAACAAAGTAACAAAAAAAACAAATACAAAAAAAAAAAAAAAAAAAAAAAAAAAAACAAAAAAAAAAAAAAAAAAAAAACCAAAACAAACAAAAAAACAACAACAAAAAACTGAGCACATTCCTTCAATCATTAAATTTATATCAGTATAATTAGAATTAAAAACAGGTGGACATGAAATAAAGAAAAACAATCGCCCTTTTTTCATCCATAAATAATATATTTATAAACGTAGTTTTATGATTCATTCATAATCAACAAAAAATTATTTCAATAAAATCACCTTCTGTTTTCTAAAAATGATAAAAAGCTCATGTGCGTCATAAATATTAATTAAATGCAATCCTTATTGTTAATGTAACTTCGGAAAGGTATTTAACGCATTAATTTCGTTTCTTAATATATTGTCAGGACTATAGTCTACACTAAATATGAAGTCGTTCTTTGTCTGTTTAGTTTTGCCAATTATTTTATATTTGACATCACATTCAGCTAATGCCTGTTCTTGTGCAAGGTTGCCTGTATCGAAAAATATCGTGTGTGGATCATCATATGGTATGTATTTGTCATTTAAGATAACAAAACAATCGCTAATAATACTTATCAGTTAAAAAAATCCAAACTTTTGTAACTCTTCGTAACATATTCGAAAAAAATATGATAAACTTTCATACTTTATAAATAGTGATCATATAGATTTTTTATTTTTTTATTTTTGAAGCAATCAAAGCTAAGGTGTTAAGAAAAGACAGAGATGTTATTCAAGATAGTATTCTCGGTTTCCCGCAGGTATTTGTTTATACCGTGAAGATATTCAAAGATTACAAGGTATTTACTTTGTGCACCACAAAGCTAATAGATTTATTACATTGTCTTGTAGGAATGCACGCTTCATATGTAAAACAAATGGGAAAGTTTCTAAATCTGCCTTTCATGACAGATTATATTATTTAAAATGACGTGTTAAAAAATAATACCTTACACAGTTGTAATTTTAATATAGTCTAATTTTAAAGAGAAAAGTGTATTTTTTTTTTCAAAAAATAAATTTGTTATGAAATACATGTACTTGTTCATATAATTTAATTTGATTCAGGAATTTTATGAGTGTATTAATTTAGTCCTATTTTATTAAAAAGAATGTAAATAGTTACCTTGGGACACAGAAAATTTACACTGGAGAAAATTCAGCCGCTTGTGGAGTTAATTTAAAACTTAAAGAAGTCTATCTTTTGACAGGTGAGCTGGTTTGTTGTTGCATGTAGCCATCTGAACAAATACATTTCAGTAATTCACATAAAACAATATGTTCTCTCTTCTGCT
>WFKH01003881.1:61061027-61076270 GCA_016163765.1 Magallana hongkongensis
GATTTTAAACTGGAACTGATATTGTACTTAAGCTGATAAAAATTTCATTGATGTTATTATTTTTCACAGTTAAATGAATTCAAATAATTAATTTGCCGGTATTACTTAGAATTTATAGCGATGTGCACAATATTTGTCAGCATAAATAGGCTGTTCCAATGGCTCCTCCGTTAACTGCGCATTACTCGTAGAGTAAGGAAGATATTTTGAAAAATAAATCATAATTGCGGAAAGTGAATAAAGGTAAAAGCGTAAATATATGCATTGTATTTTGCTCTAGCGCGCGTTACTGAATATGTATGCACACACCGTTGCAGTTATGAGACCATATCTTTAAAAAATTAAAGATTCAATGCTTGAACATATACATCTACAACATTTACATCTACAACATTTACATTTACATCTACAACATTTACATGAATGTTGAAAAGATAATTCAGGGTTTAGATCTTAAATGAATGTGACAAACAATAGGACCTGTTTATTTATGTTTAAAACGAATTAACAGATAGAAAAAAACCAGCTTGAAAAATATATTGAACCAATGTAAACCGAAACATGGCCCTAGCAATGTTTAAATAACAAAGAATTGTTAGCTTTGTATCTTGCTTATAGCTCTACGACTGACACTCAAATTGTGGTTGATCATTAGAAATGTATTACTAAAGTAATGTAAACGATAAAAATAGAAAAATAAAATTTTACCAAAATCGTGACCATGTCCCTTTAAAATTGCCGCAAATGAGTTAGTTAGTGAAAATTTTGTCTTAATACAAAATAATGAGTTTCGTGAACTAGTTTTTATCAGAATTGATACACGCTTAATCCCATTATATGTTGTAAAAATACTATGGCATTTTCCGAGTCCACAAGAAATAAGTGACCTCTAGGATCGTCTTGACTACACGCTGTCCGTGCTTCTTCATATGTTTTTTTTTGTAGTATGATACCTGTAACAATACTGGTGAGTAGAATTCCAGGTGTAACCAGGTGTGTTTCTATCATGTACTGCAAATAAAGTTAACATGAAACTAATTTTAAGTAGCACACGATATTTACATTTTCAACTGTCTTTGTCTGTGATAACATTACGAATCAATTTTGAACCCTAAAACCCAATAACTTCATAAAACATGAGTGACACAAACTGGGCGTGTCTTATAGCATAACCGAGAAACGGTATTGGCTGCGCCGCGTAATAATACATAGCATGTGCTACATAAAAAATTAGTGGTTTTAAAATAAAATTGTTTTGAAGTGTACAAATTGGAAATAATATAAATATAAGTAATAAGGAATCATGCTTTGAATATTATGAGGTGATTATTTCGGTCGGGCTTTATTGGATTTGACCACGCCCCGACCGAAATTATGACCTCATAATTCTCAAAGAATGATTCCTTATTCCTTAATTAATGATATCTTTCTTTCTGATTAAAACTAAAATCTTTCCCTTGCTTTTGTGGAAATTTTCGAGATGAGAAATTATTATTTGAAGAAATAACATCAAGCTTACAATTGATATCAATTTTACAAATACACCGTATATTTAATAAACAAAAAGCAATACTAGTTTTAAAGTTATACTGAGACTTTCATGCAATGGAAAATATCTAAATTACCCAACTCAGACTTTTGAAATAGTTCTTGACGTAAAAACCCATAAAATAATTCTTTTCTGCAAAATTTTGAGAAGTGTTTATTATTCTTACTTAGAAAATATATGTTCATAAATGAATATTATAACAATTATAAGATGAAGAATTGCGTGCATATAAACGATAATAATAATTCATTTCAAATATCAATTACTGTAGTTTCATTTCTTTTCATATAAAAAACTGCATTTTACAAGGTGTCAAAAATGTGTATAATAAAACCCACTTTTCATAAACATTTTTGATCAACTGCTTAATCTTAATAGGCTGGTTTTAGACAATCATGATATTTTTTGTACGAGTTAAATTAATTACTTATCGTATTTTCCCATGAATAAAATATCTTACAGAAACTAACGTTTATAGTATCTAAAATGAAGGCATCTTGTTTACTGGGAAGATGATTTTAAAAATGATACATGTATACATATACGTTAATTTTCATTATGAAGAACCCCTCAGAAAGTTAAACCAAACATAAACTTTTTTACGCTAATTGACTGAAGATTTGAAAATTGAAACTAATTAAATGCGTTTTCTTCACACACCAAAAAAAACCCAACAATCAAACAAGTACAACAATGTCAGGAAAACGTAGTGTATTTACTATGTGCATATCACAAAAATATGTGTATAAAAACTTTAGTTTTCTCTCTCTAAGATATATTCCGATAATTGTTCGCTGTAACCGATAGCCAGACGAGGATTTCAGTTTTAGGAAGAATATGTACAAAAAAGGAGATGTGAAATTTGAAATTGTACTTTTTTATACGAATAATAACTTTAAGTTTCAGAAACAAATCATTTCAACTGTCTTGCGCATACCATGATATGTTTTATTTTTATTGCAAAATAATTTGTTCATTATAAAAAACAGTTGTTGATATCTTAAACTTTATGTATTGCTGGTAGTTGAAAAATTAACATGATTAATTTTCATTAATACTAATTTTGTATGGGTCAAACGATCTAGATCTTCATAACTTTTTTGCAAATGTGTACACAATAAACTATCTAATCAAAAACATTCCATACTAATTGAACCCGAATAGATACATCATTTTAATATAATTTCATTGTTAAAAGGAATGTTTTACTGTGCAGTTCTTAGAAGAACCAAAACAAATTTAATTTCTTGCTTCAATATGAGATAGAAAAAAACCCAAAATGTCATCATCTTTTAAATAAAGCCCTTGTTACAATTGACCAATTTTGTTAAATTGATGTTATCGACCTCTGGCGATTGCATCTGATCTTGTCATTTGGTTTCCGAACATTGTTTTTGAAATGTTTATTAATATGTTAAGATCAAACAAACATTCATTCACGACAAAATAACCAAGATGAAAACACTGGCCATTATATGCGTTGTTTTAGTTTGTGTCTTTACCTATAACGAAGCTTGTACATGTGCACGTACGCATCCTCAAGAACAGTTTTGTAACTCAGATTTCGGTAGGTATATTGCCATTTTCTATTTTACTTTTAAAAAGGTATCTTTCTTGAACATTAATTTTTAATAGGAAACCTTCCTTATATTCATATAAAAAACAAATTCTGAATGTTTTTTCATTGCTTTTTTTAGTGATAAGGGCAAGGATTTTGGGGAGGACTGAAACAGACAGTTCAGGTTTTGATGATGTAATCTATACAGTACTTGTAGATCAGGATTACAAGGTACACTTATGATCAAATTAACTATTGTAAAACTATTGCACAAAATGAATGTTGTCACTCGTTTGTTCAATTTATTGCAATAATATTTATGATGTTTATGTTAAGGATGTCCTAAATGAAATATTAATATTAATGCAGAAACTGAATTTACCATTTTTATGTTTAACTTTATTTAATCTAAACGCAAACACCACACTTCATGTAATGGTATTATTATTTTAAAAAAGTGACAATATTAGAGTATTTAATCTTGGTTACAATCTATGGATTAAGTTTCGAAACTCACAAGAAAATTGGAAGAAAACACCTGGAAACCCAAGTGTCGTCAGATTCCAAGATATAGTCTTAAGCAATGCATCTACCAGTTTCTATCTTAATTTTTTTTTTAACCCCAATCCCAATAAAGTTTGAACAAACTGGCGTTTGTTGTAATAGTCATTTACTCGTTACTCATAAAATGATTATGAAATATATATATTTTTTTTTTTTACAGAAAATACATGTTGCTACTGAGAGTGCTTTGTAAAAATGATAGACAGTATATGTTGCCATCTCCCAATTTTAATTAAAATTATTATTGCTGCTGGAAAAAAAACTTGATTTTCCCTAGCGATAAAAATTTGCACACAACGTTTAGAAATTTATTTACGCAGTTGTAATCGTCCTATAATTATACTGCTAATTTAAAAACCTAAAACGGTTCAACATTCAAAAAGTGAGTAAAATGTGTTTTTATTCATCAAATACTGGTAGACATTTTAGAAAACATTTAAAAACAGGACTAACATGCATTATAAGGGTGCATGCATAGTTCGTGTGAACTGTCACAGGTAACGCACGAGCACCTGTTTATGATTAGGTATAATCGTAAAATGCGGTAAATTATAAACATTTTTTTTTTCAGAAAGAGCGCGTTTGAAATCTGATTGGATGCTAATAATTATTAAATTAGTTATAAAAAGATGCTTCTATAAAGCATGATTAATTGCGACACATCTACTTGATACTTACAACTAAAGTTTAACATATAATATGTAGATCTCTCCATGTAAACGCAAGTAAAAACGCTACATGGAGGAAAAGTAGGTTTTCTGCATTATTGTACAGATTAAAACATGTTTCATTGTTCAGAAAGTTTTTAAACTTAGTGTTTAAGTCAAACTACATTATACTAATGATTAAATATGTCAGGGAATGAAGAAAGAACGACTATTTCTATACACTTAATATACACGTAAGATACATGCACTCATCTACTTACTATTTGCCGGCGGGCGTCAGCATATGCGGAAGAACATCTGCGGTAGATAGATTTACCTGTTGCACCTAATCAGCGAACGAAATATTTATAAACTATACCTTGTTATGCGTTGAAAATTTTATGCATGCACATTTATTAATGCTTATAGGCATTCATTAACGACATTTCATTCCAGCGTATCAAAAAGTGCTTGTTACTTATTAGTACCTGTTTATCAAATAGTTGCCTTATTTAAGCATGGAATGCTTATTTTTTCATATCGTTGATCCTATAACACACCAGACGGTGAAGACAAATTGAATATCACGCGTTAGCGCGGTATAATAATATTTCTGCACAGCCTGGTATGTCGTAGGACCGACGATATAATAAAAAAGCATTTAATGCTTAATATTTATTTTGATTTTTGTATCGGCGCTTTAAACCCATAATATACGCTCTTTGTCGTGGATATAAATAATAGATGGAACAGCCAAAAACATGTCATTCAGTGATCATCTAAGGCTTAACAAATAGTGCCAGAAACTTTGTCGGGATTTTTTAAAGATAAGTTAGACATAATTTAACGATTATTTTTCCAGAAGTAAAAAGTCATATTAAATAAGTTAAGTAAGTTTGAACGTTCTATTAAATAAAAGAATAATACATCTATTCAAAACGAGTGATGACGTTTACCTGTGCTCATACGCCATGATTGGACATGACGTGTGTTATTGAAAATTGAAAGTAACAGATTTCGAATGCAAACATAAGGGGAAATATACACCGAGTGTAAATAATGTGTATTAACCGAAATGCGTAAGCCCTTTACATCGATGAGATGACTTTGTTTTATCATTTTACCGAAACGGTTATGGTAAAGATTTTAAAAATGTCTTTGACAATTGCAATAGTCTTCACAGATTACAAACTTACCAAACAGTGTTGCATTGTTAGCTAGCGCGAAAATTTTTGAATGTATATTATAATAGAAATGTTATTTGGGTATTGAGATATTCCCATTGTTACTGTGCTAATTAAAAGGATTTTGGAGAAAAGTGACTGTTTATAATCAATGCTCATAAAAGTGTAGACACAGAGGGTAGAGTTGCAAAGAAAAGGCTGGAATGTAAAAAAAACCCACAAAATATCAAGCTTTAACTTTCGCAAAATTGCAGTCTGCAAATAGCATTGTTTTATCGTGAAATTATTTACTTCACATTGTTATATTCAGTTATATTCTGCAATGATCGCAAAAAATGAAGCATCTGGTTCTTACTCAACATGAATAGCTTGACACAAGTTATGATGTATCAACGTTTTGTTTACAAGAATGGTTAACAATTGCAAACATTGCCTAAGTTGTTTTGAATGTTCTTGCTTTAATGTGGACTACTTCCGTATTTCGAATTTTAATTTTAATTTAAGATTGTTTTTCAAGATAAAATTAAAGGTTGTTACTAAAATACGATCCGAATTTTTCTGAGTCAGTTTTTGTTAAAAATACATGTATTTGTTTAAGTTGATATGTTATTATAGTTGCACCTAGTTATATCACAATGTAAATCCTTTTTGTAATGAATTGCAATGCTAAAATTTCTACACAAATCTTTGCAGAGAAGACAATTTCCTATAAGACCCCAGGTACAAAGGATTTACACAGCCGCCCACTCAGCATTATGTGGCTCGTCTTTCCAGATAGGCCGTGAATACATTATTAGCGGTAATTAGATCATGCAGATCATGTTTCTTATTTTACTCTACGACTTTGGGACCTTTATGAGTAAGCTATGTGACTAACGATATCAACATAAACAAGTTTTTGGTCTTCCGTTTCGAACAGTTTTTCTTCGGTTACTACCTACAAATAATATAATGCATACTACTTTTTCATTTGTCAGGATCAATCCAAAATAACAGATGGCGCACAAATTTGTGTAGCTGGAACCTTCAGGCATCTTCTCTCACCCAATTCCAAAGAAATGCACTGAACTTCGGCTACTATAGAAACAATTGTTCCTGTAATGTAAGTCTTCTAACGTATGAAATTTTGAGCAAAAAGAAATTTGAAGGTTTGATTGAAGTAATGCATTTTTAGTACCAAGGTAACGTCATGTAAGTTTACCAAATAGTAATAAAAAATAAACAAAGAATTATTTTTAGGTTAAATTTTGAGATACACTTATTAAGATTAAGTACAGAAATATCACTTTTGATTAAATAGTTTTATCGTTATATTTTTCATAAGAGATAAAAACAACATGATTTAAACTGGTGTTATTAAACCATAAGGACAAAAACCTAAAAGGACATATACCAATACGCGTTGCTAAATGGTACAAAAATGTTTTGCCACTTTTTTTCCCCTCCGATGCTATTATGTAAACATTTCTTATGTTCACTTCTTGTATGTTATTGTTAATTTGGTGAAATTGGCAATAATCAGTTTATAATACTAATAGATATGAAATGTTATTGACAGATCAGATACTGTGGTTTTACGGACGATCCGACATGCACTGTTCCAAGGAGGGATGAATGTTTGATCATTGACAATGAAGAATGCTTCTATCGGAATGATGCTTGCATCCAATATGGAAGAAGATGCCACTGGCTTTTCAATCAGTGCGCATAAAATCAACGGAAGTAAAAGGACATTTAGGACTAACTTCCTGAGTTGCTTGTCTATGCGACTTATACAATAAAGCATCACAAAACGAGTTTAATTTATTGATATCTCTATATATACGGATACTATTTATCAGAAATAAAAATGAAAACTAGAATTTTTTTTAATGAAAAACAATCCTGATAGTTCACATGAATACAGTATTACAAATGTTACATGTGTGAAAAACACCGTATTACATATCATTTTGTCCCTGTAAGTTAACATTTGATATACTGTAAATCAACTTTAATTTGCGTTCGAGAAATTTTCGCGAGGTTCGCGAGAGCCTCATTGTCGCTAATATTTCTCGCTGCGGAGCAATATTTGCCATATAGTTGTCATAAAAAAAAACAGGTGTGGATAAGGGTTGATCGCGAAAATTATTCGCATCGAACCTTTACATCTCGGGTAAATAGAATTTCACTATGCAACTTTTTTGGTTTTTTATGGGTTTTACAAATGAAGAAATTATTTACACTTATGTACATTTTAATTTAAAAAGCTTATGTAATCATTTTAACCACAGTGTATCCATTTGATCAATATAGAAACAATACTTAAAAACAAATTTTGTGTAAGAAATAAAGAGCAATTATTGTGGAAAAGTTTACCGGGATATGATAAGGATTCTCAGTAGATTTCATCAAATACCAATCAACATTGCTATTTATTACTTATATTTACCATTCAGAATTTTGAACTTAACTGTTTTGTCATGTTTGTAAGAACGGAACATGGAAAACAGTGAGCCCATGCATTGTTCATTGTGACGTAAAAAAAAATATGACCTCTTGACCTGTTAAAAAGGTCACACAAAAATGAACGTTTTTGCTTCCCTTTAGGTTGATAAAAGAAAATGCTTTTGCAAATTCAAATAATTATATTTTGAAAAAAACTTTCGACGTTTAAAAATGACGAAATTCTATATTTCCTAAACAGTTGTTTGATTGAAACTTATTTTTGCAAGTTTGCAACCAAGAAAAAAATTAATTATATAAATAGTTATTATTATTTTCAAATGATCTACACTTTCTTACTGAAATACACTCAACAAAACTTCTAAGTGTTCACCCAGTATAATGTATTTCATATATGAAATAAGCACATTCATTTTTGTTACCGTCAGGGTGACTGATTTCCACTTAACTTTCAAATTGTTAAGAACGATGCATTGACATTGACCTCATGTTGCGACACGAGATGTTGACCTTTGTTAAATATCACTAACACTTCCGGTTTTGTTGAATTTTGATCAGAGCTTTTGAATTGTTTTAAGTTGTCGATGAAAATGATATTACGCTTACGAAATAGAAAAACTATATCAAAACAACGTTTCCTTTTGATTGCGTAATAATTAAAACATTGTCGAGGTGACAACAAACAGCAAATTTAAAGTGAAAAGTGGAAAGAATGCAGACACCAATATTCCAACTGCTCTGGCTGTGTTTGCAGTGATCGTTTTGGCCATGTTATGTGGTTTTCTTTATTAACTATCACCAAAGACTAAAATCAATCACAAAATAATGAAAATCACATTAAGCATGCGCAAAGAAATACAAATTTTATTTTTTTACGTTTCGTCACGAGTAAATGATTTCAATCGGTGTTGTTTTATTTTATCTGTGTTATTGATGAGAAGACATATCAGTTACGAAATATTGAAAATTTCACATCATTTTATTTCGTAATTTTAAAATTATTCTTTTTTTTATGGTGAACACTTAGAAGTTTTGTTGAGTGTATATTAAATGAAGCTTAAACTTTTGAACATACCAGATTGATACCCAATCCAATTTCCTTCATAATGACATGCCATTTGAAAGTCGTGGTCATTTGATGCTGACAGGTATCCTCCTTTTAATTGATAGCTCGTTATCGAGCCTATTCCAAACACAGTTTGTATGTTTGGTTCTATCACAAAGTTTAGGAAACTAGGCGGAAAACTGCATTCTAAAGAACGGCAAATGTTTTCAGATTGCTATATACATCATTAAAAATATTGTTCAAATACAGGAATTTAATGGAAGAATGAAACTTATTTGTTGCAATATTCTAATTAGCAGTATAAAAAATAATAAGAAGTTAAGAGGATCGGATGGCCTTGACCCTTTTTAACCATATTTATCTCATTGAGAGGGAGAGCTTTGTATAATTACATAGAGGAAAATTTTAAGTCTACTTTTAAAATTAGTACTTTTTTTTTTACCAAATGGTTGTTTGTGATTGCTAATGACTACATGTACAAGTATTACATCAATTATTTTAGTTGGACCTGATGGTTAATTTGTTGACCATCTATCCTTCTTGATCATTTTCATGAGAAAGTAAAGCGTGGTTTTATAAATAGAAAGTAAATATCTATTAGGAATTATTGTTTACTTTGTGAAATAAAGCATCAAGTTTACCTTACAGTTATACATGTAAAATATCAATTGAAATTAACCCGAAACACATTTTCTAATGCTGAGAAAAAATATAACCTGATATTTTACAAACATATTTAGTTGTTCCTCTAACAACGACGCACAACTCATTTAGACCGCAGTCGTGATTAGTACAGGTTCCAACAATATCCTGGAAAAAAAAAACAACACATCAAAAATATCTTATAAATAAACTACACGTAATCAAAAATGTACATTTTAGTTTTAAAGTTGTTTACTTACAAAAGTGACTTTAGAGAACATATATTAATTAATTGAGCAATAATAAATCCTCCTCATATATTTCACTCATAAAAGACAAACTGGCGGGTTTTTTTTTTACTGTTAAACGAATGACTTATCAGACTGTGTTTCGGTAATGCAATATTTTTTTTGAATATGAGTTTACGTATACTTCAATTTTTTTTATCACATTCCAATGACTCATATGACTATATACATATACCCTGTCTCCTTCTACGGGATCGTCGTTGTAGAATATGCTTACGGATTCAGCATATGAGGTCCATACTGGATTGTCAGAGTTTAATTCGCATTGTAATTTACTTTTCGAATAATAAATTGACAAACATATCTTTCTTTTAAGACAATGTTCTACACTGTCAATAAAATGTAAGCCTCCAATCTCCAAGAAGACACAGTCTTTTCGTCTTGAGTTCCACCATTTATCATGGTACCCATTCATTTGGCTGCATATTATATGATTCATCATTAACAACAAGCAAGAAAGCAAGACTTCTACATCATTGAGATCCATGTTAACAGTATTGTAAAGTAGGAAAATGATACAGCTGTCCTGTTAATTTTGATAGGTTCATGTACTTTTCCATAATCACTTATTCAATCAATCAATCAATCAATCAATCAATCAATCAATATAGTCGATGATTTTGAAATCTATGTCTAATTATGATTTGTTAGAAACAATTCACAATATAATGCTTAATTTCTATTTTTTATTCTATATAATGTTTGAAGATGATCAGTTGAGTTTTTAGAAAATATATTGATATCTCATATTTGTTTGATATTGATATGACAGTGAGCTCAATATTTTTTCTCTTTCGAATTATCGTCTTTGTTTATACTTAATTGAACTCGACAGAGACAATGAAGATAGGGATTTCATTCAAATATATCGTTAGTTTCATGTATGCAAGTTAATGGATTACCGAAGAAGTGCTTTTATCACTATGCAGTCTGCTTCCGTTCAATGGATGCGTCTACAGTGCCTTGTATTGTAATCAGCTTTGCTCAATATTGATGTTATTACTACTCAAAATGTTAAGATAAACTCAGATGTCTGTTGAATTGTAATTTAAAATTTGTTATGTTGTTATGCGCTTTAACGGTTCAGTATACTGTTTTTTGCGTTTCAGATTCCTCGCCATTTTAACATACGTGACCATTAAAAAAGTTTCTTGATATAAATCAAAAGCGTTTACCTCTAGATCTTAGAAAAAAGCATTGCTGTCAATTGTAGTAAATGATAAGAAAATTAAAAGTTACTCTTAGAATACAGCAGTTTTATCAATTTCAATTTTTGTTGAGGAAAACGTTTTGACTGACAACATTACAAAATAAACGTTGAATTGTCTGGAAACAAACCACCAACCGATTCAATCTCACTTCGGTGCAATGCAATAACTTTAACAAAAGGCATCAACCATTTTCTTATATTTACATTTTCAGTGTCTTTGCCTCTGATAACACTACGTATCGATTTGAACTATACAGTCCAATAACTTCAGATGACGTATACTTGGGGCGCCAGCGGAGTTTGCTTATTTATATTCAAATATTTAACCGTGCAATCGCTGAAAGTTATGTCAATATATATAATAAGGAATTATTCTTTGAATTTTATGAGGTGATAATTACGGTCGGGGTGTGATCAATTCTATCATAAAGCCCATCGGGCTTTATTGGATTCGATCACGCCCCGATCCTTACTCCGAAATTAAACTCTTATTAAAGGAAAAAAAAGTTCAAAAGATGATCTTTAAACCATCTTGCTTGAAAGACAGTAAATATAAGAAAGATCTACAAGTAGGGGGGATAGATTATTCCATTGTATACACAAACCTATTTATATGAGCATGCTTAATAATTCATACACACTTTGAAATTTTTGTTTGTTTCATGTACATTGAAAATATGGTTATAAAGGCTTTGTTGCGTTTAAGTAGCTCTAGAGAAGCCTTATTGTGTTTTGTATTAAAAAGCTGTCGAAAGAAGTATTTACGCTTTGTTGAAACCTGTGACATTAACGTTTTTTTGGAAATGTGGTTTTTGTGTTTTATTAATCATTATTATGAAAAATGATTGCAATCACCAAGACAACGTTAATAATACTTCACGTCTACACTAAGTGTTTGCTGTGCAGCCAGGTGTATCAAATACAAAGAGGATATTTACTCCTATAATGGAATTTAAAACTTAAAAAATGCACGGATGGTAATGGTTAATCAACATTTTTGAAGTCTAAGTATACACGTATGACCACCATTTATCACGTTTTTTGCCATTAATTCGAACATTTCATTTAAGTCCAAATACAAATTTTAAACAGAAGCGATATTTATATTTCAAAGAAAAGAGAATTCAAAGTAAAAACATGCCATAATCTTTTTAATAGATAAATGAAGCGGAAAATTATTCAATACAATTGCAAATGCTAATTAAAAGTAAATTTGTTAAACTGTTTTCCAAAAAATAAAAAAAATCATTTTTTTTTTCTAAGAATTTAAAAATAATACCGTCAATCACCTGATCAAATCTAAAAAGCCGCATGTTTTATTAATTTTGATAAGTCATTTTACACCGATCGATTTGTTTAAAGAATGCAGGCTTTCACCATGCAGCGCAAAGCATCTATATATGTGATGGTGTTGAGCACACCCTGATCAAGTCACGTACCGTTGATGAAAATATTGGACAATAAAATCGAGATATGATAAGTAGTTGTTTTATTAAAGACTTGAAAATATAAATACATCCAACATCAATGCTAAAATACATGTTAAAGGGAAAAAAAGGAGAGAGAGAAAATATTTGAAATATTTGGAAATATATCAGAGAATCGTAGATAATGGCTCGAAAGGTAGGTGTTGGATCTATAAATAGTAAGCTTAACAAATACATAAAATAAGTTTTCAACCATCAACCTTTATTTCTATCTATCAATACAAAAATTAGGTTACGTTATAATACTGAGATATCCCCCCTCCCTGAAATATCTAAATACCCTTAAGTGTTTTCTACAGAAATAAAAAAAAAAACAAAACATACATACAAATTAAATTAAACTCAGAAAATTACATTCTCAGTCTTAATAATATTCTGAAAAAATCAACAGCATGATTACTACATGATGAAACATAGAAAATGTCTACGAAAAATTCCTTTTGTTAATCTCATTAAAGTTGAATTTAGAGCACTGGTACGTAAATAAATACTGTTTGAGTCAGATCTGGGTTCATTTTCATCTCATCTGAAAACTGTCATTTCTCCACCGAAGTCGTATAGCAAGGGCAAGGATCCGTTTTTTCTTATTCCTTGTAAGTGCAGTATTGTCCCATGAAGATCTGGATGTAAAATGCGAATGTCACATAAATGATTGAATTGTTATATTACGCCAAAACACACATAAGAGATAAAAGTCTAAACTTTGACGGAATTTAATTTCAAACTATATTTTCTATGCAGATTCCAGTAAATATATATATATAGTGATGTATAGGTAAAGTTATTGAATCCACACGTTGTGCATTTTGGCACAGCGAAATGATTTATTCCCAAAATCGATGTAGGTTAACTAGTAATAATAATGATTTGTAATTTGAATCGTGTTTAATCTATCAATCCTGATATTTTTAGACCCGTATGCTAAATATTAATGTGAAGTATCAACCGTAATCTAATCTTTTTATATCAGTGATTGATGGCTATTCAAACAAAATCAGTTGAGTTGTTTAAATATCTAAAACAATCATATTAATTTGAAATCAACATTTATAATTTCTCATAAAGTCCAAAAACGATTAGGTAAATTTAATGTAAAACTAAGTTTTACTGTCAAAATTAGAGAGTTTTACTGAAATGCAAATATACAATGTATTTAGAATTTACGTCAACGTAATTGCCTGAGGACACTGATCATATTTTAGAAGTTATGTTATTGATTTTTTTTATTTGCTCATTACCAATAATATACTCTAAAAATACGATGGCATTTTCCGAGTCCACAAGAAATAAATGACTTCTATGATGTTCTAGACTACATGATGTTCGTGCTTCTTCATACGATTTTCTCTCCGTATGGAACTTGTGACAATACTGGTGTGTTGAATTCCATGTGTAATCTGGTGTGTAACATCCATGCACTGCAAAGCAAAGTCAACATGAAAGTAGTATAGTAGACTTATTATTGATTTAAATGGCAATGTTACCTTGGTTTTTGAGACAGTTATCTAGATAAGAAATGGGTTGCCAATTTGTTGCAAGCAAATAAGTATAACGGAAGATATCACACTTGTTTATAATTTTACAAATTTGTAAGATAAAAGATTTATATCTCTAAGAATGAAAATACTTTACCTTAATGAAAAAAGAATTATTTAGTTTTTAATCTTTAGTGTGATGATGATTTACTTCCACTGAGACGTTAATATCATGCGCCGAATAACACAAAAATTATATGTCTTCGAAATAGTAAGCTAAACAAAAAAACAGGGAGAATAGATTTTTTTTTAGGAAACTAAATTAATACATTGAATATTTATAACACGTTAAAATGAAGACGTACGAAATATAGACGATTTCTACAATTTGTTTAATAATTAAAACAATGATGTAACTTTATTATTGTTTAACATATTTTTAAAACACACATGTATCGTCCATTTGCTCATTAGTGTCACAAAAAGTTAAAAAGTAGATAAGATTGATTCAGACAAGTTCTTTTGTATAAAATATCATCATTAAATAAGATTGATTCAAAAATATATTTTTTTAAATTTTCAATTTAAAAAAAAAATGTTTGTACAAAAATTACCTTTGAAGAAATAGAAATAATCTTCGGAATAGTGAAACTGTAATCCTATCAGGTGGCGATGTGTAAAGTGGTATCCATTACAGGTATTTTCGTTTGAAACAAACACAGACAGACATGATGATATTGACAAACAACGAACCATGCATTGCATCATCGGAATAGTCTCATTAAATAAAGGTTCGATTTCCGGAACAAGAAATTTCATATCAAAATACTGCATGAAACAATCTTCGAAATAATATGGTCCGGTTAAGGTAGATACTATTATAGTAGTCGCAAGACTTAAAATCATCAACTTGAAGATGAAAGGCATGTTCAAAATGAGAGGTCGACCGCACATTCACGTGCATATATATATATATATATATATTAATCGATACCATTGATTTTTAAAATGTGTTTCCTTTTCAAATATCAGTTCATTTGTAAGAGTTTTTTTCCCCCTGATCATTATCAATACTTTACTTAATAAATATTGGTTGTCTTTGTCTAGG
>WFKH01003881.1:61076280-61111586 GCA_016163765.1 Magallana hongkongensis
TTACAAAATCAACAAATGTTTTAATGAAATCACCTTCTGTTTTCAAAAAATGATAAAAAAAAAAAACCATGTGCGTCACAAATATTAATTAAATGCAATCCCAATTGTTAATGTAAAACTGGAAAGGTATTTTTCTCATGTTTGTTAAAGATCGGCCGACAAAAAACGGCCGGTGTCCGGTATTTAGGGGTTCCGATTTTCTAAGGGTTTATATATAAGAAATGAAGAGAGAGCTGACCGGGGTTTTTAAATCGGTCGATATTGAGGGGTGTTGGTTTTCAGAGGTGCCGGTTTTGAGAAGTTTTACTGTATTTGTTTTGTACAGACGAGATATTGTGGTGATCTCCAGGGCGACCCTAAATGCTCAGCTCCTTTGATCTTACCAATATCAAAAAATTAATGTTGACGACATCTATGAACATTACACCGTAGGCAGTGAAATACAAGATTCATTTAGCAGAATTAAAAAAAAATATTTGTTGCTTAAGTTTTATAATTTGTCATGAAGATATAGTGAAATTCGACAGATTTCTTTATCAAATCATGGCATCATCCTGCCAAGGTCAACATTGTATTGATCAGTAAAATCTTTACGTAATTGATTTCTTGATAATATTACTGTTTTATCATTCTCGCGATATAGATTTTTAAGATTTTTAAGATTGTTGGCTAATGATCAAAGATATATGGTTGTCATAAACAAAGGATCAATATTGATTTTGGAAAATAAGTTAATATTAAACATAACATCAATTATCAGAAACGTAATGAATGCAATATCACAAGAATTTATTTATATGTAAAAACATGTAACAATTTGCAGCGTTCAAAGCGCGAGTCACTCATTAAAGAAAATATATGTATTTTTTTTTAATGCAATACTTTGAATTTCTCTTCAAAAGCAATTTAAACGTAATAAAAGCTGTCGATTCATCAATAGTGACAGTCAAAGCAATGCAAAGAAAAAAACCCAAAGTATATTGTGCTCTACTAAATATGGATCAGTTAAATAAGATAACAGACAATACAGTCCGTTTCTTAACGATTCGATCGATCACCAAAATAATTCATGCGCAGTCAACAGCAAACGAATAAAAGACAAAATATATATTATTCACAATATAAATATGTCTTGAAAATCGTGATTGTTTTAAGAACTAAGCATTGTGAATTACGCGTTTGAGGGCAGTTTAACAAAGTAAAGTAAATTTTTCATACATAGACACATTCGGAAAAACTTCTTTTGTGTTGTCATAAGGTATTGGAACACACTCAAATTCATTTAAAATATACAATATATTTTAATATTTGTTATATCATGAATAAAAATGTGTACCACATAAAATGTAACTGAATATAATAAAAAAAAAATGTGAAGAAATAGCACGCAATAAGTAATTAACGCTTGGTTAATCATCATAGCTTTCTTTGAGCTGATTTTTTTTAAAGCTAGATGATGTCTAAACTTTATTTGTTGAAACAAAAATAAACCAAAGCTTATATTATTTAAACGTAAAATCCTTCTTATTTTGAGTAGTGCTGTTTTTAAAAGAGTCAGAAAACATGAAGTATTTCATAGGCCAGAGTCGAGTACATCGATCTTTGCTAAATATCTTTCATCAGTACTTTTTACTTAATACACAATAGAAAACAAATGAATTTGAATAAGTAAAACAAATAAAATCATATACATTGTATTAGTCTGAAACATTGAATAATATGAAATAACACTGAATAATATGAAATCTTTTAATAGGTTAAGAGTATAAAAACAAAACATTTAAAAAGAATAAACATATACTTTTGTTAAAATCAGTAGTATATTCGTACATTATACTTCTTTATACCTGTAATTAGATGTAAGTCGATGCAAATGAACAACGGACGCGCATTAAATAGGTTTGCTAGTAGAACAGATAGAAGGATTACATGTAATTTGTGAATTATTGAGAAATAAACCAGCGGCAGGAAATTAGCAAAAACCGTTTGATGCAAAGGATATTTAGAAAATTAACTTAGCACAAAATTGATCTTGTTAATCATATGCTGTGCTGAGAAAATTACGCCAAATTTGTTTTTTTAACTAAGTTTTCGTTTTGTTTTTCTTTTAACAAAACAAAATGTTTAAAGTGTTTTCGGGCAACAATGTTTATATAAGCCCCCTTACGAGGAATACATTGTCCTCAGGTTAGCGTTAGGCAAGAATTCGCCTGTTTTGGGGCTATCATACTGTTCTTTCTGACAAATATTATTTAAAAAAAAAATCTCTGCAATATGACTATTTAATGAAGATATTATTTGAAAAATAATATATGCCAAAAAGGACAATACTGTAAAAGTTGTTATTTACTCGTGGGGGAAATTTACATTAGTTACGCGGTAAGCTCATTGTTAGACTATAAAATATGCACACTTAACCACCAGCCCAATTAACCACTTTTATAGTAATCACTGTTGCCTTTCAGCCCCGTCAATATCTGTATAATAAAGCAAACGGCATGTTTGCTACATTATGTAACAGATAAATCTTCTATGGATTTCCCCTCGTGAAACCTCCATTCGCGTTGAATTTGAGATACTTGTACGTAAGTAAATGGCTTTAGAATCAGATGCTGGTTCATTTTCACCCCACATGAAAAATGTCATTTCTCCACCGAAGTCGTTTAGGAAAGGCGAGAACCCGTCTCTTCTTACTCCTTGTAGGTACAGTGGATTCCCATAAAGATCTGGTGATAAAAATATTAGAAGATAAATATCATTAATTTATCGTCATTTTTGAATGGGTGTGTATTTTGTCATTTTTCTTCGACCAAAAAATAACTAAATGAAATAGAAAAAGAAAGAAATCAAATAAATGCCTCGCTGAAAGGACCCTTTAGGATTAACTATCCATAAAGAAGACAAATCAATTATTCAAGCCTCAAACTTTGGTAACATTTTCATTCATTAACTGACATTTTTCACTTTAAGTAGACATATAACATTAAACAATTATTAACTGTCTCTTTAATTATGTTTTATTTCAATTTATTTTCAAGAACAAATAAAATGTATGCCTTAAACCTGTTTTAAATAATTTTAAAAAAGTACCTTTCCGTAGTTATCCTTAAAATGTTTAATTTAATTTTTTTTATCAAATCATAGACAGAGATAAACACGACGAATTAACATTTTAGCAGAAAATTATTTGATTGATTATGATTACACTGTAACTAATGCACAAATCATATAAGACATGTTAGGTTGTATATGTGAATAAAAAAAATAAAAGTTTTTAATGGAACATTGTCCGTTTTAAATATTTTCAATCCATATGTACGATATCTCTTACATTTAACCGAAACTTTGAGTGTTAGTCGTCGAGTTATAGGCAATATACAACACAGAGCTCACAATGCTTTGTTAGGTATATAAAGCTCAGGTCATATATTTGTTTACATTCTGAATGTTGAACAAAATCATGATTTAGAACTAAAAAAAGGGAAAAACTTTAGGAACAGTTTAATTCTGTTCAAAACAAATTAACAGATTGAAAAAGAACGTTTACCTGTAAACTGAACCAATATAAACAAAAAACATGGAAAGAGTCATGTTTACATGACAAAGAATTGTGAGCTTTGCAGCATCGTCCTTATAACTCAACGACTGATACACAAACTTTGGTTAAACAAAAATATTGAATTACTATAGCATTATAAGTTTCTTTAAAACAGAAAATTTGAGCTAAATCTTAGCCATGCTCCTTTAAAATTAATGCAATTGAATTAGTGCAATTTTTTCCTAGTTACACAATACGTTTCGAGGAATAGTTTTTTTTTTTTTTTACATAAGAATTGATATACGCAACTTACCAATTATATGTTGTAAAAACAGAATTGCACTTTCCGAGTCCACAAGAAATAAATGACTTCTAGGATCGTCTTGACTACACGCTGTTCGTGCTTCTTCGTATGTTTTTCTTGTAGTATGATACTTGTAACAATAGTGGTGGGTTGAATTCCAGGTGTAACCAGGTGTGTTACATTCATGTACTGTTAATAAAGTCACATTTATGTTCTGCAAAAACGGCTAACACGATACTAATTTAGCATGATATTTAAACGATAATAATAATTAGTTATATTAAACAATTATTTAAATTTAATATATTACGCGTATAGTACTAATCCCCTCAGCGTTTCAGCAAATGTCAGAAAATATTTTTCTCAATCATTAAAAAAGATAAATTTAATTGTTATTTTAAAGTACTACCTTTGAAGAATATGTTTCCTCATCGGAATTCCAAAACTGTAGTCCAGCTAGATAGCGATGCGTAAAGTGGTATCCTCTACAAGTTTCTCTATTGGACACAAACACAGACAGACATGATGGCATGGATAAACATCGAACCATACATTGCATAAATGAAATTGTCTCATTAAATAAAGGTTCTTTATCTGGAACAAGAAATCCCATGTCAAAATACTGCATAAAAGCAACTTCAAAATTATTTTGTTCAGTAAGCGTTAATATTATCATAGGAACCGAAAAGCACAATATCATCGAGACGAACTGCATGATTGTTAAAAATAAAGGATCGTCTCAATAATTTCCTTTGTCTTTATTTATGAAAATATTATATTGATTTATGGTAATGATGCATACGATTTTTAAAAAAAATATAAGCCAATTGTTGATGCTTAATTACATATTTATGAAACAATTATAAGGATTTTTCAGTGATGCATGCGATTTTTTTTTTTGATAATGCAGCATATGGAGTGAATAAGATAAACTAAATATATGTACAATCACACTCAGCCATTGTGGTAAAGAGATCTACTCTAGATTTTACTGTTTACGTATAAGCGTTGATTTTTAGCGCACCTATTATTTGTATCATATAACATTAATGCATATAGAAGAAAATAACATTGATATGTAGCAGAGAGCAATAGATGCAAGTTGAAATTACTCAGTACAGTTAAGGCGGCCAATAAAAATATCGGCGAATTTTTGTGATGAAAACACGTATACTTTAGTTAAACTGGCATGTCCTTTTTAAAACCAATAACAGTCGCTCAAATGCAATATATTTCTGAAATATATATAAGAGTGCATTTTTGTATGTTCATAGTGGTCACGTGATATGGCAGTCACATGGTACAAGGGGATGTATTTGTGGTTTTGAGGTCATTTAAAAAATTCAATATTGCAAGGGCATAATTATGTCAAAATTCACAACTGAATTATAAAATAACTTGATGTTATATCGTAGATTTTGAAAAATGATGCGAACTTTTTAAGATAAGATTTTATGTAAGTAGAAACCGTAATTTATAATGCATATGTTGAATAATTTTGAAGGTCACAGTGTTAATTTCATTAAAAAATAATTAATTTGTAAGATTTTACAAGGATCTTAGAAGTTTTTAAATAACAAAGCACATTTCAAATTCATATGTAAGTGTATGCCCTTGCAATTAATTGATTTATTTAGGTACCAAGCTTTAAGATATACGATATTTTACACAAAATCGAGGTTGCCTCTTTATATGCATAATTATAACAAAATGAAAATAAGACTTCAGAAGTAGCATTCTACTCATAATAATGTTGAACAAAATATTCATTTATAATTTTCCGTTAATCTATGACATTTATTTTTCTTCGCCTAAAAACTGCATGATAGCCTTCAATGACTAAACTTAATGCGTCATTTTGAAGCATATGACGTCATTTTTTGTAGTACAGCGAGAACGACATCTCGCTTATTTTCAATGTGTACGATATCACGGACATCGAAATTGTAAGTAATAACATTTGTTGTTTTCAATAAAAGATCAGTATAAATTAATTTTGCTAATTAATAAATTAATAAGTACTTTCAAGGTTTGTAATATACTGTGATGTCATAATGCACATTTCCCGTACTTTTTGTCTGAACGGAATTTATTGACAGCCTTAACTGTGCTGCGTACTAATATATCAATTATATTTTTTAACTGACAAACAATATTTCTACAGAAATAAATTTGAAGAAATGTCAGAAAAATAAGAAAGAAGTCGACAGAAATATAACGCAAAATCATTTATTTTGTCACTTATTCAACTTAAAAAAGACCGAGAAAAACCTATTTTCTAACAAACTGCTTTAGATAAGTATGTTTTTAATTCACGTACAAGCTATTAGTATGTTAAGGACGACGGACCCAATTCAAGATTTCGCACCTCTGCGCAGATTCCGCGCATATGCTATGAATATTACTGTCGTAATTACTTATATCAGAATAAGAGAAAATAATAATATTTTCATTCTACTAAACATAATTTGTGATACCAAAATATTTCTAGATGAAGAAAAATTAAGAAAAAAAGAATTAGTCCGAATTTCCTCTGTTTGCGACAAGTCCGTTATATTTTTACGGTTTATAAATCGCAAAATGCGCAGAGACAGTTTATAGTCTTATAATCTGGTAGACCTTAACCTTGCAATATTTATTTATATAGTAGTTAATGTAACATAAGGAAATAATTAATTATGTCCTTTTTTCAATGATATTTCTGAAGAAAAATGAACCATGTAGTGAGCTTTGATACAACCCCTCAAAAAATTTAGGTCGATGACCTACATTTTTTTTGCTGTTTATCGGTAAGCTAATTGACTTCTTAATATTACAATTTAATTAGAGTAAAAAAATCTATTGCAGAATTTTTGAAATATCAGTTTTTATACCAAACTCCAGAAAATTCCCATTACTTTCTATTGTATCTGAGGATTTTTGTGCCCAAATTTTGAAACGTCCCCAGTAAAATAAGGAAGTCGATGATCATGTAATTTTCTTATTGATTTTCACTCACCATTAACTGATTAACATTATGTAAAAATTTGAATAAAAAATCTATTGTAGAAATGAATTGGGTCCGCCGTCCTTAAAAAAATAGTGTTATAATTTAATTCTGCTTGTAACGCGATTTCTGATTGGCTAAAAATTGTTTTATATCGTAAAAAGAATGTTGCTTACGTCACAATTAAACCAACGTCAACGTACGTTTTAATTTTGTATAATTTGATGTCATTTTTAAAGTCAAATGACTGTTTTTATTTATACAACTTATAAAAAAAATTAAATTATAAGCAATGAATTTAATATTTATTAGTTTTATACGATATAAAATAGTTTGGGACAGTTTACGCTTTATTATAAACCGTTCGCGTAAACTACCAAAACCATATTATATCGTATAAAACTAATATAATAAAAATTATGTCCATTCCCTAAATAAAAGTAGCTTTATTTCAATTTTTCCTCATTTCGCAGTACAATTAAAACTATATCAAATAATAATAAATGAAATTACATGTATAGATTATGGTAACACAGTTTTATCCACCAATTTGGTTTATTTTTATCGTAGCTTAGTGATTCAATTGGTTTATGAACTTTTAATCGTACTAATGTCTATTTTTCACATTTACCGAATAAACAATTTTGAAACAATATTTAAAAAAAATTCAATATTACATATTTTTCTGCTATTTGACTTCAGGCATGGGGTAATCGTAATCGATTAATTGTAATCGATTGTAATGATTACTCTTTTTCATGAAATTGACAGTAATCTGTAATCGAAGAGATTTCCGATTACTTGTTATCGTAATTTAATCGATTGCAGCCAAAAAGTTCAGTGTAATTATAATTACTTTTTCGATTAGTTTCAATTACTCTTTACATAAACATATTGTGATGCACATATTGTATGAAAAAATACTCTTCAAGTGTTGTTTATAATACAATTCAGAGAATAAAATTGTTTAATTTTTTATGATTATCCACTTTCACTTAAAATATAAATATTGGTTCACATGTCACTGAGTATATAATCAGATAATCAGTTCACTCTGTGTTTCACACTTTCTTACAGAATTTTTTGATTATATAACCTAATGTGGCTTAGAAATATCACTAAGCTACTGACCATTATTAGAGAGAGAGAGAGAGAGAGAGAGAGAGAGAGAGAGAGAGAGAGAGTTATATTTTGTGTCTATTTTGCCAGAGAAAGAAACAAAAGGGTGTGTAAGTGTCACTAAGTGTGTTTGTCCTAAACTAGGTAAGGAATCCACAAAGCAGTTAATGAGGTGTGACCACCCTAATCATGTTTAGATAGCAATTACAATAGCCCCAACAAGGATCTATTAAATCAGAACAATTACAAGCTCCAAACACAATTCATTCGAATCATGAAGCAAGGTTCCCTCAAAGTTCTTTGCATATTGCCGATGATATTTCTAAATTCATAAAATTTTATTAATCAAATTCTAATTCTAGAGAAATTATCAAAAACAACAGAATAATTATGATGGCTAAAGGTGCATTAAGGTCAAGATTTCATACAAACTCGTTAACTTCCAAGAAAAAAACCTTGTTTACATAATTAAAATGACAGAGCTCTCTATATAATTGCTTATAATTTGACATTTGAATAAGCAGTAGAAATTATAAAATGTTATCTTATTAAGATTGAAATATGAAGTCTCAAATTTTCATATTATTCATAATGAAAATAGTCCTTAAACTTTAAAGTCAAATTAACTCGAAGAGTTTAATATATGATATGTTCAGAAGAGCTACCATGCACATTTTAATGATTTTTTTTTTCAATGTAATCGATTATTAATCAATTGCATGTTATAAAGTAATCGATTACAATCGATCACTGGACAAAAACGAGTGTAATCGATTAATAATCGATTATACAGAATTCCCCTATGTAATCGATTATTAATCGATTACATTTTTGAGTAATCGTGCCCATGCCTGTTTGACTTGTATAATCCTTGTGCATCATACTTTCTCTTGGTATCAAATAATATTTTACTGATTTGCGAAATTATTTTGAGGTGTAGTGAGCCACTTTGTCTCTTTTATGTCATATAATCGGCCGTCATCAGGGGACTGGAAAGTCATATTTAAAGAAATAAAACAAGCATATTTTTCTTCTGATTTAATTTAATGAAAACTGAACAACGCAAAGAGTTCAAGTGTTTGTTCCTGTCTATTAGCTAGTAAAGGACAAGGTCATTCGTAATGGATGCCATTAAAGCTAAACGTGCAATTTGCTAAGGTTCTTCGGTATTCCTTTCTTAAAAAAAAAAAAGTTTTCAACTGTTACATGTATCTAAATCAGTTTCGGTAAAGTTTAATAAGGTATACAACTCCTCAATGTTGTTGTATCAAGAATTTCTTGAGAAGTATATCATTGAAATCTGTAAACAAAACAAACTTAAAAAATACAAGGATAATACTCAAAAAATGATTCCTTATTCCTTAAATAAGTTCATGATTCAAGGCTGTAATGCAGATTATCTCTTTAATCTTGAAAAAAATTCTACAAAAACGGCAAGAAAATGTTAATATATTCTAAAAGTAATTATAAAATTTAGAACAAACAATGGGTAATCTCGTCGGTTTACAGTTGAGTGGATATTTTAATGCTGAAACCAACCTGGTTGTATAATAATGAAAGGTACAATTAATAATTAGATTATCATATCGCTCTGCTCCTGTTTTTTAATTTTCCTTTGGACTTTTGAATTTGAACACTGTTCGTTATCACCAAGTGTCATATATAATATGGATATAATATAGATTCAAAAGTTTGATTGTACAAAGGTGGATCCAAAAGTAATGTCACACAATGCCTTTTTGCCAAAAAATGTATTTTTAAAATATGTGCATATATTTGGTACACTTCACTCTGAGTGTATAATTGAAGTTTCTGATCACTTTTGTCCGGCGTTCGCCTGTGCCCGTCCTTCTTTAAACTTCATACATTCTTAACCTCCTTTTTAGAACTTCTTCAAATTTCAACCCAACTTGACACAAATCATTCGTGAGTGAAAGAAATTTCTGCAAGACATGCTAATGTAATAATTTATTTTGTTCACTAATCAAGAAGTGTCAATTTCTTTTCATTCATATTTGAAAATTGTCAAAAGCATGCTAAATTCTCTGTAACACATCGTACATGTATAAAAGGGGCAGCCGACATTTGATAGATGATATATATCATCCTAGGCCTGTGATGCGAATCTTAGAAAACATAAATGTTTATACATAAGAGTTTGATTTTTGGATTGTTTTCATAATGTAGAAAATAACCCAAATGTATTCCTACATGTAGTTTGTTCTATACATCTTTACCTATGAGGAGTCATTGGAACCAAAAAACAAAAAAGACAAATAAATAAAAGTACATGTATTTAAAAAAAAAATGGTTAATAGAAAAACCAATAGTTATTTGACGCCCGTACGATGAAAAAAGAAATGAAAATTATTATTCATAACTTTTTTTACAGCCTTTGTATGATGCATTTATGCAGAACAATGTAAAAAAAATAAAACTACAAGTATGATGTGTGATATTATAAGAATCAAAATCACTTCTTTTCCAGTGCAAATCATTGTGCAACTAAACCGATTCGGAACTTTCCTTTGTATTTATATGTAAAGGTAAATTAAACAAAAAAAACAACAACAACAAAAAAACATCGGGGAATCCCTGCGTTTCTGAAATGTTTATGTACTTTTGAAATGGAAAAGACACATTGATCATGCTCTTTAACATTTTACATTCAAGGATTTTAAAATTTTTCCACTGTGATAGTGTGTAATGTAATTCAAACGCAAATGCATTACAAACTGATAAATTGTTTTAATTGAAATATCAATTACTAAAGTTCTTTCCTATACATGTATATTAGCTGCATTTTACAAGGTGTCAAAAATTTGTATAATAAAACTAGCTTTTTATAAACATATTTTTGGTTAACTGGTTTATTTCAATCGGCTAATATTAGACAAAAATCATATTTTCGTACGAGTTTCATTTATTAGTTATCGTCTTTTCCAACAAATAAAGTACCTTAAAGAAACTAACCCTTTTTAGTATCCAATAATGAGGGCATTTTGTTTACTGGGAAGACGATTTTGATTATGAAGTACACGTAAGATAGTTTAAGGAAAAATACAACTTTAATTGTATGCGTTTTCTTCACACGGAAACCCCCCCCCCCCCAAACAAATACCTTAATTACAAAAAAAAACCCATAATGTATTTACTTTGTGTTTTGTTTTTATTGCAAAATAATTTGTTCATTATAAAAACAGCTGTAAATATCTCAAACTTTATGTATTCTTGGTAGTTGAAAGATTAACATGATTAATTTTCATGAAAACTGTTTTATATGGAAAAAAAATCTAGGTCTTTATGACTTATTTGCAATTGTGATTGTTCAATAAACTATCTAACAAAAAAACCCATCCATACTAAAACGAACGCAAATAGTTACCGTCATGTTAACATAAGGACATTGTTTAAAGGAATGCTTTACTGCACATTTCTTAGAGGAAACGAAACAAAATTAATATCGGGGCTCAATCTGGGATAGAAAAGTCGATATTAGAAATTAAAAGAGATAAGTTCAGTATACCAACAATCTTATCTGAAAATTCACACTACGTCACGTTTGGAAGGGATAGCAAAATACATTGTATAAAAAATGTCATCACCTGTAAGAGAAAGCCCTCGTTACAGTTGACCGACTTTGTTAAATTGATGTTATCGACCTTTAGCTTATGCATTTGATCTTGTCATTAGGTTTTCTGAAAATTGTCTTTAAAATGTTTATTAATAAGATAAGCTAAAACAAACGTTTATTTCCTACACAACAACCAAGATGAAAACACTGGCCATTATATATTCTGCCTAGGCTCGCAGATAGTTTAACCAAACAACAATTCAGTGCGTTGAATTTATTGTGTATGCGGTAAAAAACTGAAACAAAAATCAAAGTATGAATTAATCATACAATCTCAAAAACAATATACATGTTAAGTCAAAATGCATATAATAATAATTTGTAATGAAAGAATAGAAAGAAAAAATAAAAATTGACAGTATTGAAAATAAGGTCCAAATTAATGAATTTTAACACAAATGGGTTTCCATAGAAAAATGTTACAAACGTACGTTTATTTACTTAGATTGACAATGACAATAATGTGGTTCCATACTTTTTAGAGATAATGAGAAATTTACCTATAAACTGCATTTATATAAAAATACAAAACAGTAAACATATAAATGAATAGCCGCGTATGTAATATAAATCAACAGAACTCTACTTACAGTGTGTGGCAGCATACGGATACAAAAAACATGTTGAGTGGACTGAGTGTCCTTGTGTGGGTCACACAAACAACAAAACAGGAAGTCAACAATTAGGAAAAGTAACTCTAAATTTACATAATGAAAGGATAACTCTAGGTTCAAAAAAGAAAGATAACTGCAGAAAATACATATGAATATGATAATGATAGATAACTCTAAATGAATTTAGATCATAATTAAACTTTAGCAAAATACCCATTATAAAATCTTATAAACATTACATTATATGTGTTGTTTTAGTTTGCGTCTTTACCTATAACGAAGCTTGTACATGTGCACGTACGCATCCTCAAGAACAGTTTTGTAACTCAGATTTCGGTAAGGAAAAATGTCTTCTTTTCAGATTGTGTAAAGAAATTGCTGAAATGCTCTTAAAATATCGATTAAGAGATGATTTATATATCTTGATCTTCTCTTGAAACCAGATCAAAGTAAGCTTTCGGAATCTTTTATGCCATTAAATATTTAAAAATCGTCATTTTAATCAAAACAATTCCTTAACACCTTTCCATTAACAACTTAAAACATTAGTTATTATTAATATAAAAAAGGTATTAACAAAAATGAAAATGCTAGGAAAATTTCTATTCATATCAAAGCTAATTGTGAACGTTTGAAAATCAATGCTATTCTAGTTATCAAAGCAAGGATTTTGAGGCGGACGGTAACAGGCAGTTCAGGATTTGATGAAGTATTTTACACAGTACTGATAGGTCAGAACTACAAGGTATTGTTATAAATATATTTTCCTTTTTCATTGAAGTATACTTTTTAGCCAATTAACTATAGTTTAAATATTGCATACAAAAGATGTTGTCAAACGCTTGATCATTTGATTGCTATAAATGTTATGTAGTTTTGTTTAGCATATCATAATAAAATATATTTATCTAGAAGCTATTCATTCACTTCCACTGGGTCGCATACTGACTGACGTTTTTCATACTTATTGCTAGACCATAATTACTCACCTAATTGTCTACGGATTTTTCCGTTTTCCCGATTACGACAAAGAGCACACGGCGGTGTGGCTGGTCAGCAGAGAATGCTTACTCCTCCATGGCACCTGATCCTACCTCTTATTTTTATTAGAGGTCCGTGTTTGTTCTGCTCCTGTTTTGTATTTTTACTTTGGACTTTTGATTTTGAACACTGTTCGTTATCACCATTAGGATCATTGGGTCAGGTGCCATGAAGGAGTGAACATCCTCTGCCGACCGGTCACACCCACCCTGTGATTTTTGTCGTAATCGGGAAAACGGAAAAATTAGTAGACAATTTGGTGATTATAATGGCCTAACAATAAGTATGAAAAAAGTCAGACAGCATTCGACCTTCAATCGAGACTGTTGACAATCTTGTTTTATCAATTTGTTTGTCAGTAGTTTGCCTCGTTTTAGAAATTGTTCATACGTAGAATATAACCTTGCGTATCGAATCAACTGAGAGAAAAAAAACTCCATATGCAGGTAATAAAGGCATATTGCTACATAACTAAGGAAAGTTGACGATAGAAAAATTGAAAAAATAAAAATCAAATGCCGTCTGAGTTTTGGATATAATCTCATGTAGTGCATTTGTCAGAGTTCATCATTAATTCTTTGAATCCAATTCCTATAAAGTGTGGAGTATTTGTTGCTTGTAAAAGTTATTAATAAAATGGTAATGCAATATGTTAATTAAGTTGTAGAACTACTGAAGTTGCTTGTATATGCCATCTCCCAATTTATGGTAAAAAAATATAATTGCGGGAAAAAATCCCTCGCGATGATTATATGCAAACAACGCTTAGATATTTATTAACGCAATAGTAATCGTTCTATTATACTGCTAATTTAAAGGCCTTTCACGCTTCAACATTCAAAATGTGACAAAATGTTTGTATTCATTAAATACTCTGGCAGACATAACAGAAACATTTACAAACAGAACGTACTATAAAGGTACATGCATACTTTGCATTAACTGTGACAGCTTACGCAGGAGCATCTGTTTTACAATACTTTTAATCGTAAAATAGATGTAAAACTTAATTTTGTTTTGAAAGAACGCGTTTGAGATATGATTGGATTCTCATAATTATTACATGTTGTTATGAAAAGATGCTTCTATAAAGCATGATTAATTGTGATACACCTACTTGATACTAGCAACTACAGTTTTACATGTACATATTATCTGAGACATCTACATGTAAATGAATGTAATGAAACTACATCAAGGAAAACATTTATAATTTTGTATACATTAAAACATGTTTGAGCATTCAGAAGATGCTCAACTTAGAATATTAATCGAAATGCATTATGCACATAACTGAATATGTCAGAGAAAGAAAAAAACCCTACCATTTCTATACACTAAACATACACTAAGATATGTCTCTCTTTACTATTTGCCGGCGGGCGTCAGCCCACGCGGAGGAACCAATGTGGTGAATATATTAACCTGTTGTACTTAATCAGCGAACGAAATGTATTATAAACTATACCTTGTCATGCGTTGACAATGTTATGCATGCACATATGTCAAATCTTTAACGCATTATTATGTTACACGAAATTTCAATCCAGCGTTATATAGAGTGCTCGCTACATATAAACAACGATTTAACACACATTTGTCTTATTTTGTTTCAATTGAAATGCATAAGCCCTTCAGTTCGATTTGCAGACGTTGTTTTATTTTTCACCGTAAAGCATATAATTCAGATTTGTAAAATGTATATGACAAAATTCTTCACAGTTCACAAAAACTGTTACACTTTGAGCTAGCAAAAACTTGGAATGTATAGAGATGTTGGCGCATTTGATAGCGTCGACCGATCAGGACTCCGTAGCCCCGGGTTCGAATGCGGTCTGTCGCTATCGCGGTAACATTGTAAACTTCGGCGAGTTACTATACTCTACTGCGGCACTCTCTCCACCGAGGGGTTAAAATGAGTACCTGGCGCATGAGACGAGCTGGCTATATGAATAAAAAAAATTGGCAGCTCTGCATGTATGCTCCCCGAGAGTTGAGGTTGCTATAGATTGAAAAGGTCTCGCAAGGGGGTAATATGTAGAAGTCATGCGAGGCAATTTGCTTTGCGAGCAAGACTATAAACCCTTATTTTTACCTTTATATCATCATTAAAATTATTTCAATATTGAGACTTTCCAATGTTACTGTGCTGACATTGTTGTCTACATTTTTATAGACATATTGGAATGCTATAAATGGCTTAATCTTTTGATAACTGAAACAATTTAATTAAGCGACAATAAAAAGACTATGTCCATGCGCCAAAATCAAAGTTATAAATTGAACTTTAGAAATTTGCTTTAAGATAGATTAAAGATGTCCATTTCAAGTTTATAATAATGAATTGTTTGATCGATGTCATAATATAATAATATATACCTCTAATGAGCTAAGTTCACAAAAAGAACGTATTTTAATCAAAATTTGGTATCAGTTTTATGAGAAAAAAAAAACATTAGCGCATGCTTGGTCCAACACCTTTTTTTGACATGATATGCAAAATAAAAGGAACAATAATATATGTGAAAATGATTTGGAGCATCATTGCGCTCTATACTTCCTACTCTTGAATATCAAGAAAAACTGACGAGATTTTCATGCTTTTGAGAAAATGCGGGTAATGATCTTTTTACGTGACTTCATAAAAGCAAGAGTAATGGTCGATGTTGAACAACTTTTAAATTTCTGTAACTGACATAATTAGTTTATGGTTTAATAAAATAACTATTTGATATGGGGTTTTTTAAATTTGTAAAAAAAAAAAATGGGGGCAGAAATTTGACCTTATCGAAAATGGTTCTTACTATTGCTTAATCGTACATCAACATTTCTTCATGAATCACATTTATCAGATTTTAAGATTTTTTTAAAAAATGAATGTTTATAATTAATGCCAATCAAAGTTAAGACACAGAGATTAGAGTTGCAATACAAAAGCTGGGATGTAAAATTATCCACAACATTAAAAAAAAAATCAAGGTTTTTACTTTTGCGAAATAGTTCGAAACAAGTTATAATGTATCGTTATTTTGTTTTACAAGAATGGTTAACAATTGCAAACATCACACACGTTGGTTTGAATGTTCTTCATTTAATGTGAACTACTTCCGTTTTGTCATTTTTAGTTCTTATTTAAAATAGTTTTCCAATATGAAATTAAAGTATACATTTACTAAAAAACGATGTTAATGTTTCATCATTTCTGAGTCATTTTTTTTAAATAGATGTACTAATTCAAGTTTGTATGCTATGTAGCTGCACCATAATGTAACTCTCGATCCCATCAATCAAATGAAATATGGTTTTTTTTTTTTTGTTTTTTTTTTTGCACTGTACCTCCTTCCAATGCTATTTATAATATTAATCTATTATACAAAACGCAGTTGCAATATATATGTATATATATCTTATATAAAATTATATAATTACTCATATTATACCTTGACTACAGGAGAGAACATAAATAGGCATTATGCCTGCTGTTCAATCCATTTCAATGTATCTGTATACTTGAATAAAATACTTCTTAAATCAAAAATTAAAACATGGTTTCCGAACTTCTGTGTTTCAACAATTTTGTTAGAATATTTTTTATGCATATCACATAAATAATTTGTAGAATCATGTTTTACTTCTTGCACGTAATTAGGACATACATGTATAAGCAAATATTCGAGTTGAACTTTAAAGGAACTAGGATACGATTTAAATCAAAAATGTTCAATTTTTATTTTTCCACTTTTAATATCTAAAATGGTAATACTGTGGAATCATCAGATTTCGTGGTGGCTCAATTTTTGTGGAATTTGAGGGTATCTCTCATCCACGAACTAACATCCTCCACGAATTAATAATTAGGGTAATAAGGTCATATTTCCTTTTGTAGGTATAAAAAAATACACGACATTACGTCCCCACGAGCCTGTAAAATCTAAGAAATCCACGAAAATTGGCCCCCACGAAAATTAATGATTTTACAGTAATGGGTATTTGTAATGATCTGACAAAATTTGCAAGTCAAATATAAAGATACAACCAAGATACTGAAATTGAAATTCCTTGTTATGTAAACAAAGCTCGAGTCTCGTTATTGTTTACAAATGAGTTTTATTGGTCTAAGTTTCAATCAAATTTTTTTTCAGTTGATTATATTACTTATGAACACATTGAAGCGGTTTATCTCGTTTTCGACGAGTCATTTTGTCAAAAAAGTGGAAATGTGTCTGCTTTACATCATTTGTAAACACATGTAAGACTCATGCTTTGTATACATAACAATGAATTCTTGACCTTTTATTTCGCTTGAATCTTGACTTCTTATGTTCAAATTTTGGTCAATCATTGTAAATGCACTTATACACCATTTTATACATAAAATATGAAAAAAAAAATTTGACATCAAATTCTGTCTAGGTCCCTTTAAACAAATCCTTAAATGAAATCGATACTACTGTTTGCATTGATTTGCAATGCTTATATTTCTACATATAGTCTTTTTGCAGAGAAGACAATATCCTTTAAGACACCCTGAACAAAGGATTTATACCGCCGCCCAATCTGCATCCTGTGGTGCATCCTTCGTGAGTGGCCGTGAATACATTATTAGTGGTAATTAGATCGTCCAAATAATGTTTCTTATTTTACTAATTCTTTAAATTCAATTATTGTTGATATGACTTTGAAGCTTAAGTCTTAGTTACAAATATGATATAGTGACTAACAATATCAACATAAAAACAATTTTTGATCTTTATTTCGAACAGTTTTTCTTCGGGTCTTTCTAGATATTTATTATATTTTTCATTTGTTAGGATCAATCCAAAATAACAGATGGCGCACAAGTTCGTGTAGCTGGAACCGTGAAACGTCTTCTCTCACTCAATTCCAAAGAAATGCTCTGAGCTTCGGCTATTACAGAAACAATTGTTCCTGTAATGTAAGTATAAATTAATGTAAATATTAATAAAAAGAAGAATTATTTTGAAGTTAAAATTGTGAGATGCACTAACAATTCATTTAGGTCTCGAACCCAAATATCACCTATGGTACAATAGTACTATCGTTTTAGTTTTCAAAAAAAAATAAAATACATGATTTAAGCATTGCTTTGATCCTGGTATTTATAAAACTATAAGGCCAAAAACCTAAAAGAATATATATACCAATGTGCGTTGTTAAATGCTAAAAACTTTTTTGCACCTTCTCCCCTCTGATGCTATCATCAAAACATTTCTTATGTTCACTTCTTGTACGTTATTTTTAAATTAGCAGTAATCAGTTTATGGCAGGAATAGATATGACATGTAATTGACAGATCAGATACTGTGGTTTTACTGACGATCCTTCATGCACAGTTCCAAGGAGAAATGAATGTTTGATCATCGACAACGAAAATTGCTTCTATCAGAATGATGCTTGCATCCAATATGGGAGAAGATGCCGTTGGTTTTCCAATCAGTGCGCATACAGTCCAGGGAAGTAAAAGTACATTTATGACTAACTTCCTGAATTATGCCTTTGTGACTTTTACAATTAAAGTATCACAAAACGATTTTGATTTATTAATAATTTTATACATGAAAATTCTCCAAATCAAAATAAGAATTAGAATGATTTTTCTTTTAATGGAAAACAATACTGATAGTTAACATGTATGCATTTTTTTTTTTACCAAAGTTACATGTTTAAAAAAAAAAGTACCAGTTCGTCAGTGTACGTTGCATCTTAAATATTTAAACATTACGTGGTAATCTTGTTTTTCGAGTTTGCAATGAAAGAATGCAGAGCGAGTGAACAAATTGTTAATACTGATAATCCAGATCATTCTATAACCAGTTATCAAGCTAAGTGTATAAATTATTGCAAAAAATGTTCTAAAAGCACCTACAATAATTAATCTCAGTTGGATACTTAATGATTTACATTTTCAGTGTCTTTGCCTGTGATAATACAACGATCCCCCCCCTCCAAAAAAAAAAGACAAACTTTAAAAAATGAACATAAAGCAACAAACAGACATTTATAGAAAAAAACCCCACAAATTCAAATTTTCAAACATATTAACTTCTAGGCCTAGCAATGAGCTCGAGGTTGAAAGACCTTCTATGATTATGTTATGATTTATTATTTTATGTACAGATTCATTTTGGTAAAGGGAAGATTTAAAATTCTTAAATATAAAAATATATGTAATTGAAATATTTCAATTATATAAAAATGTATCGTTATAATTTCAAGATTTTCAATCATATATATTAATTATTTTCTTTCCTTAGCAAATACTTACTTATCAGTTGTCAGTGGTATTTTGTACGTATAAACTTGACTTTATTGAATTTGACTTTGATCGAACGGTAAAGTCTATATTGTATTAAAAAGCAGCATTCAAAACTGCTTCTAAATTGCTTTAATATCTAGCTTTCATTATTAATAGGGAATCACGAAATCTAAAGAAAACATGAAAAATGGTCATTTTTTGGAATGTATTTTTAATCTAAATCGCATGCAGTCTTCAAATATACAGGAAAGATTTTGATAATATATTAAGTATCTTAAATTTTCCAATCTGACAAAAAATGTCAAAAATTTTCCCAATGGGAGGGACCCGGTCATTGAAACAAAAAGTGTTGTGACAGCCTTGCTCTTGTGTATGTGTTTATTGTGCATTGTGAATGTTTATTGTACAATCTTTCTGTTGCCTCTTGAGGGCCCTTACATGTAATATTGGTAAATAAATAACTTGAAATTTAAGAAAATAGTACTAAAAACTTTCTCATTGCATTTCGCATGAAAGCGAAAACTAATGCAGATCATGGGAGGGGGTACTCGACATCATTCAGAGTTTGATATGTTATTATTATACTATGGGATTTGCTTTGTTTGGGTTGATTTTTTTTTTTACCAAAATCAAGTGTTTGTGGATGAAAACTACAATAATATTTAAACAGCACCAGCAACAAGACAAATAGTTAATAAATGACATCAAATATTTTCAAGGGTTTTATCAAAGATGTCCACTTAATTAAAAGTCTTCAGACTTGAAATGTTGAGAACAATTAAACGACTCTAATGTAAATATAATAGCTAGTCTTAAAAAATAATTCAGTTATGATCAGTTGGGATAAAAAAAGTTAGTAGCCTAACTATTTTATGTTAAAAAACTAAATAAAGTTTTCCTATATGTCATTTAAACGATAAAATAAAAATATTGATCTTAACTTAATGAGTAAATTTGGTCATACTAGGGGCCTAAAGTCAACTTACATATACAAAAATCATAATACATGTGCAAGTACTAAGCACACAATGCTATTCATAGGCTTACTTCGTCGTTTAGACAGGTCAACCGACTTTAAAATATTGTTAATCAAGCTTTAAAATGCATTTAGATTTCTATCAAAATGCTGGCGCACTGTAACACGAATGTTTTTCTCGTAAGAACATGAGAAAATCAGATAACTTAAGTTTACAACCTAGCAATCACGAAAACTCAAGCAAAAAAAAAAAAAAAAAGGTTTATGATCTTTTCGAATGGCCGAAATCCATCTACTTCTACTCTCAGGATCGGTCGGGAGTGTGTGGAATAACAGCTCTGAGTTCATCTATCTATATCCGTTGCAAAAGGGTACACAGCATGCAGCAGTGCTTGCTTCACCTTATCCGTCGCCATTTTTGTTTACGCTCTCAACCGACCTTAGCCCCGTTTTGGTTTCCGAAGCGTAGACTGGCAATGCCTGTCTGATTTCGCAATATTTTCTCACGAATTGATTCTATATAATTATTCATTATATGTGAATAATATCCATTCCAAAATGCCTTAAAATATCATAATTTACCTTATTTCTTAGCTTGTTACCATAGCAACGGTTCTCAATTTTCAGATTTAAATTCTTAATTGCACAATTATAAAAGCGATTACAAAAAAAATCCAAGATTTGCACTTTTTATTCAAATTCAATGAAGAAAGCATATTCTTAAATTTCTGATAAGTAACCATGGAAATGCTCAAAAAATATGCGTTTCTCCATAAATGATTTTCTTTCTTTTTAAAAATGACAACTATATTTAATAATATAGTCTACCCTGGACACCCCAAGTTGTGCACATTACTCTCAATATGTTCTCAAATAAGCATCAAAATGCCATTTTTACATCTTTACCCTATGTTACCATGGCAACGGGGCCACATAGAAAAAATAAATGGTGGTAGGTTTTTTTTAACTCAGTAAAGTCTATCAAACTGTAAAGTATAAAGAAAAGCCGTGACTGCGTGGCCACCGAATTTTGATTCTTATTTTTTATTGATTTTAGTATGACAAGATCAATTATATACATTCACTGTGACAATCACTGTATAAGCAGAATATATAAATTAACTGGCAGTTGTATTGTATTTGATGCTAGTTAACACATAATATAACAAGATGCTGGGGGTATAAAGTATTTGGACCGCCAGACAGTCAGACAGTCCGTCCGTCCTGTATTTTGATGTGTAGAATTGTCAAGTTGTGTGAAAGCGTTTGGTTTGTGAGGTTGCTAAGTTTTTCTATCATCTATTTGAAGGATGCTTAACTAAAAAGCAAATTAACAGGTTTGGTGTCGCCCTATCATTAGTATTGATTTAACAGTAGCTAAAACCCGTAGAATTGTTGCCTTTTCTAAAAACGTTCGATCAAAATATAAAAAATAAGAAAAGGACTATGTACATTTTTGCAGCAATCCGTTTATTAGTTTCAATCGCAAAGTGAACATTTTGTAAAGTAGCATGATATGTCATTTAATAGAATAATTGTCACAACGTCTAGAAAAACCCCATATAGTCTCGTTATTATCGTTTGATAAGGAAACGGCCGTTTAAAAAAAAAAATCATAAGATTTATATAATACTTTAAGTAGGTAATATAACCAATATTTGTGATCATATATAGAATGGTTTTGAAGCTAAAAAAGTTTATTACCGAACAGGGAAAGACTTACAGGAAAATATTAGTTAATCATTGCTTAAAGTTCTGATGTTTTTAAATGATTCATGAAAATTTACAACATAAAACATAGATGATGAATTTTGTTTCAGTGAGCAAAGGGGAAAGAAACTAATGGACCACTGTTTGTAAGTGTCACTTACAAAGATATACAATAGCATTGAATGATTTATTTTTGACGTCATCGTGTCAATAACTGCCGTCAGGTGAGCAGACAAATTGAATAACGCGCGTTATGATAATTTGTTTGCTCAACTGACGACAGTTTTTGACACGACGACGTCAAAAATAAATCATTTAATGCTTATATTTACATTCCTTCCCTTATTGATGAAATCAATTATTTTATCAAATAAATCGGTATAAATAACAGATCACGGAGGGAGTAAACTAGTAACAGCAGACAACAGCTGTTTCTAAAACCGGTTTTAACTGGTGATCAGATAGACTGTTGAGACGAGCCTTGAAAATATAATCCATGAAAAATAACTATTGAAATTTTGCTTTTTACAATACAATCAACTCGTTGAATATTGGTAATACATGGTGTTTTACCAACATGTATGAAATATATTTTGATACCGATAACATAGAAATCAATGTTTGGGAACTTCTTATGTAAATTACATGTAAATAGCAATGATTAGGTTGTTGCATTTAGAGGCATTTAAAGATCACATTTCAATGGGAAAACACAGTAGAATGCAATTATAATCATGTAATATTCACGTGCATAAGTTATGTGTTCATTTTTAAATATCTTTCCATTTTTTCTTTATTAGAACTGTTTATTTGTTAAAATCTATTGTATTCTATTCTCTGAATGCCCATTTTTCCTTGTTTTTTTTAAACTGATATGAGTATTTTTTAAAATGTAAAAAATTATTATTATTAAAAAATAAATGAAGAATGAAGAAAAAACAAACTAAAAGAGAACGACATTATCAAATAAAAGAACAAAACATTTGGCCTGTAAGCATCTGTTGTATGATATTTGCAGGGAGTTAGTTATTTCAAAAGACGTCGTGTCCAAATCGTTACAGCCTCTAACGAGGCAGCATGCGGTTCGCTCTTCAATATTGGCAGTGAATACATTACAACAGGTATACACATCACACAATTGTTACATCATTTCAATCTGCTTGTCTCTATCATAACTGATTATCTTTTGTAAAAAGTAGGTATTTATCCAAATGTCATTAATAATGCAATGACATGTGCATTTAAAATTTAAATGGCATTCATATACTTCCTTTTTTCAATATTAGATCTTTGGACATAAGTAGTGCACCAAACCAGAAAAATAAATCAAAATGTTATAAGTACAAAGTATTGCAAATTCTGTAAGTTAGAATATAATAGTTTTCCTCGTCAAAAAGCTTTTACGAATTGCTATTTCATTGTAATTGTAAAATGCAAAACCGAGTTGGAAGTTTATATGAATTTTTTAATCAAATGATTTTAAAGTTTATATGATTATATCTAGGCACTAATAGTGAAAAAAAAACTACCAACTTATTTAGCTAGAATATATAGGTTTCTTCCCTTCCTCCATACCAGAGAGATGTCCTACAGTTAGAATTCTATAGAAAACATTGTTCTTGTGATGTACATGTATCACAAGTGAACACGTTCAGGCATCGGTTCCTTTATTAAGCACTGGGCATATAAAGTCTCTATTTTGTCATAAGAAACCCCATTTCATATTTAACCCCACTCTACTACTCTCAACACTTACCAAACACAAATGAAAACTCCAACATAAGGTAAATCTCATTTATCGATACTTTTTGAAAATTTGGGTCCACTCGGGGTTTACTTTGGGTTTACTCGGGGTTTACTTTGGGTTTACTTGAAAATTGCTTTTAGTTCACCTGTATGCACTGAAGTGTGACGCAGACCAGTCTTTAATCTTAACATCCTACTGCCTGCAATTCCTACCCTTGTATATTCCCAATACACAGTTATCGTCTGCTTTGAGGGGTATACTTCTGACCGGGTTTACTCTCTGTGTCCACTCTGGGTTTACTTTGGGTTTACTCTGGGTTTACTCTGGGTCCACTCTAGTAAACCCGGAGTAAACCCAGAGTAAACCCAAAAAGTCAACCCAGGGTTTAGTTGGGGTTTACTTTCTGTTAGGTTGGGTCTGATCGGTACTGTATACAGATATATACATTTATACTATACTTTATTTCTCATACCATACAGTTCATTCTTTTATAAACAATGATCTTTTTATTCTCCCGATAAAAAGGACCCTAAACTCTCATAGTTAACACGCGTCTGATTCTCTTCCTGAATATTTTTTGCTCTTACAACTCCAGCGATAATTTACCTGCAACGAACTCTGATTCAACAAGAGCAGGTAACCTACTGTAATATTCAGCACTATTCTCATCAAACCACCCTACATATCTCATGATCTGCCCAACATTTTGTACAGATCCCGACAATGCTAACGCCACTGCACAGCCAACCCTAAAACTATGTGGCGTCTCCCCCTCATCAATATCCATAACCCTCAGGTACATTCTCAATCTCTCGTATGCAACTGAATATGACAATGGCAGTTCGAGAACCTTGGAATCCTCAGTCATTTTTCTAAAAAGATATCCTTTTGACAGATTCACTCCCAATACAACCACTTAAATACAACTGCAACCCAATCACAGGGCAATTAACAGAATCTTCACATTTCTAGACCACTAACATATTATTTTTCCGCTTTCCTCCTCTCAATGTTTTCCCAAATGTATGATTAAACACTGAACCCGAATGATAATCAAACCACCTTAGTTCTTGTTAAACAACATTTGCTAAGGCCCCTGATCTATCACCTGCAAAATGCTGTAACTTAAACCACGCCTGGTCCCTAAACAAAACATAACACAAAGGTCTAGTAAACCCACCATATATTGATTCTAAGTTGAAGAGTGGAAGGGATGGCCTGGTCCATACATAGGCCCAGGATATATGGGACACAACCTTGCCAATGGTGATCCCCCAATGGCCCCATACCTTTGATTTTGGCCTTGTTCCAAATCAACTTTCACTCTAGCCAACTCACGTTTAAACTCTAAACGCTGATGCTCTTTCATACACTTATTCACAGCTTTAGATACAATATCTGCACTCTGCCCCTCTAATACAGTTAAACACGAATTCGCCATGTTAATTTTTCCCTGTAATCGCCCATACTGTCTATAGAGATTCTCATATAGGTCCTTAACTCTTCATGATTCACTTTACGAGCTAATCTAGCTAATTTGTCAAGAGTTATTAGCAGTACTGAATCATTAGGATCATGTTGTGTGGCCAATAATCTTCACCTTTTTTTCACCTTTTCCACATCCTCCTTTTTCAGGCTGAGTAACAGCTTCTCCACGTCCTCTATTTTCCTCCTCTTCCTATTTAAATCAGACTACAAATATCATGCAATTATTACGGAACTTAAGATTTTGTTCACCATTAAAATATTTGTATCCTCAAGATATAAATTATTTATTTGCCTATCGTCTGCTGCCTTTACCAGCTAAGGAGTTAGACTGGAGGCAACTCTAGGTACATGTACATATAGCAGAGCAGACTCTGCCTTTGCAGGTCTTGTCCCCTCGGCTGCCCCATCTCGTTTGCCTTATTACAGTAATGAAGGACCAACCTTGCTGCATCCAAATCCTGACCATTTTTGCCTACATGCAAAATAATAAATAGCCAATCTAAACAACCTCATTTAACAAATTAAACAAGGCCATTAAAACTACATGAACATGAAAATGATGACATATATCCACCTTCTACCTTGCCACATTAGAATTAACAGGTAAGTATCCTAAATGCAACATTAGCTATATTTTAATAAATCCTCTTGAAGTTACATACAAAGTAAATCTGCATGGTAAGCTAGCTACATAGTATATATGTACATACATTCCAGAGCTTTTCAATTTACATGTATATTAAGTTTTATTATAGAAACTTACCTGTTAATTCCAAAATATCATAAAGTAGCTCTCCCGTAATTTCCAGCACTGCCCTCTCGATCTCCTTCGTGCTCAAGCTCTCCATTTTCTTTTTCTTATTGATCCTCGCAAATTCCTTAAAATTTCTAACATCCCCCTCGTTCACGCTCCATATCACCACGAGAACTAATAATCCCTTTAACAAATGTCTTTTTTTTTCAACGTCACTGGTTGCACCATGACTACAGGAGAGAAACATATAATTAATTTCTCCTTCAAACGTAATAAAACACAAATACTGATATACATGCACTCAAGTCTAGCATCGAAAAAGCACAATGTTGTGACGTCATACCCATATATCTTGTCGTCATACCCATTTCCGGTTACTATTCAAAACACGCAAAAAACTTAAGTTCGGAAATTAATGAAAACTACAGTCTGTCCCAAGATATTTATGCAGCATATCTTGACGATTTTTATAAAAAAAATACAAATACCTGTGAAACAAGTGCAATTGAAATAGATGAAAGGGAAAATATCCAAGATAATTTCATTCACACATTTATCATTTTTTACTCGGAAAAAATTGCAGGAACGAAAACTGTTTTCCTGCGGATATTTATTATAGAAAATCTTGACATCTTTTCTCCATTCGGAAGTCACTCGGAATACCTCGCACAATTTTGGCAACATACAACGTTATCATCCGTGTATGTTGCAATAAAAAATCCAAGTAGACATCACTTTTTTTAGCCGTGTATTGAAGCATGATAATTTAGAGGGGGGCGTTTCACAAAAGAAGTTTTTCATAATTTTGAATGAACATCGTTTGAACCCTGAGGTATTTACAAATATCGAGTAATTCAGCAGAATGTGAATCGAAGATATCGTGGGACAGAGTATAGCACATAAAAATATTACATAAATAATTCAACCGATATAAAATCTACCACACATATAGGCCTAATGATCCTTTAACAAAACAAACCCAGTAATCAGCCATATCAACATCTCAATATCACAAGTCATGCTACATGATCATAATCAATCAAAATGAATGTTTAAGCGGGATATTCAACAGTCTCTGCCCACCAAATGTATCCAAGAGACATCTAACAGTGTCATTCCAATAAATATCTCCATTCCAACACCAAGAGCGTTACATTATAAACATAAATTACCTGTCCTCAGCGTGTAGGGTGTCGTCTATCATGCAACCAAAAAGATGATGACGTCACATACCATCACGTGATTCACTTGTGATAAAAGTGGCAGAATAATCACAAAGATTACCTTGAATACCTTCAGTACTTGAATTTTAGATATAGAATGATGGACATTTTTGAACATTAATAATTAATATTTTTGGACTCAAAACGAAAAATACATTGTAAATGGAATTCGGTTTCGTTCAATTTTGTTTTGTTAAATTGTACTTACATCTTATAACCATTCAATGTATTATTTCAAGGACGACTAATGATAAAAACGAGTCTTTAAAACAGATGAAAAATTGCTTCAGCGATCAGTGCCCTGTCATTAAACAAGGTGACGATCTATCCTGTCTTTTCCAGGAAAACTCATGCAGGCGGGAAAAGAATGGATGTGGTTGGAAGTCTTAAGCTTGTTTTTAAAGTCGAATTTATCCAAATAACCTAACGTTATTTAATAAGAACTAATAAAACTAATATCACAGTGTTTTAATCATTGATCATCGAAAGTTATTTTATCGTAATGTAAAATGTGCAAAGTCGTCTACTACGAAAACCAAAAGCAAAACAAAAACAGATTATTAAGTTTGTAGAAAGATTGTCATAATAGAAACGATACTTGCTCAAATAATGTAAGAATATAGTGTAACAACGGCGGAAATTCAATACCAGGTGGAATACATATGCTTCAGTATAATTGAAGGTATCATTACTTTTCATGTTACATATTTATAATTCGTGCTTGTTTGCATAAGAATTTATATTGAGAGAACAGTTTAAACATTAAACTTTAACACTCCAATGAAAAACCAAATCTCTTTTATCGATAATAAAACATCAGGGTTTTTTTTTTTTTATCTAATTCCGTATGCACTTAGTGTCCTTTGAATTTACAAGCTAATACAAGTGAAATAAATAGAATCAGTTACATAATTAAATTTTATAAAGAGTGTCACAAATGTTGACAAATTATCTTCCGAAAAAAGAATAACTACAGATCATATCATTGAAGATGTGTTATGGTCAATGCAAATTTATGCCCATAAAAGGATTCAGTCAGCTGTCGTCAGTTGTTTTAATAATTTGAACAATGACATATTTACAGAATGCATTATCATAAAAATGCAAAATTCAATCAAAGCAGTCTCAGAATCTAAACACTACGAAATTTCCATACATAACCTATATGTTACATTTACCTTTAATAAATATATTGTATACATGCATATGAATAATAATCGATGCAATTGTCAAAGTAACCAAGAAATCATCCAAAAGGTGCAATATATACTGTGGAAACATTATTTTAAAATTATTCGTGGGTGCTAATACTGGTGGACTGCTTAAATTTTAAATGTTTCACTGGATGAAATATCTGGTTTCAGCACTGCGGAAGCGCTTTGGAAACTTTGCGGAAACTTAAGGTTACTTTAAGTTTCCAAAGGGTTTCAGCACGGAAACTTCAAGTTTCATTAAGTTTCCGCAGTGCTGAAACTTAGGCTGTCCACGAATCAAAATGGTTTCCGCAACGAAAACTTACTGAAACTTGAAGTTTCTGCATAGTTTAACCCTCCATATACGATTGGGATACATATTGTTTACAAAGAGTTTGTGCAACTGAAACTTACTGAAACTTTTTTTTTTTTTTTTGCTTTCACAAAAACTCAGCAAGGTTTCTACTATATGTAAAAACAACACAATTTTAAACAGTTCCAAATTTATTTTGTTCACAAAACTGAAATTGTTTCCAATAATAAATAAAATACAGCTAAGATACAATAATGGAGAAACATCAATATGGCAATTCCCTTATCAGGGACTTTCATTTAAAAAAATGATAAAGTTGCACAACAAAAAAACTTCCAATAAAAATTTGTACATTTGTACTTGTTTTCTTCTGGATCAAATGCATATCAAATTTCCCTTTAAAAATGCAAAAAGATCTTACTTTTTTAAAAATATGAATGCAATTTACAAAATAACTGCATGTACATAAATAAACAAAAAAAACCTTCACTGTTACATGAACATGATACACTTGTCTTAATTTGTTTTGAACTACAATGAATATGTACACCATAAAATATTTTTAAAAGGCTAAAGTGTCCATCTTTTGTAAAAAAAACCCATAATCTACCAGATAGTAATTGACTATAGAGGTATGACCCAGATTTGATTTGAATATGTATGTCCATAAATTCCAAAATGAGGTCAAAGTGACCTACTTTCGAGTTGGGATAAACCTTTTCCTTGTTAGTTATATGATCTAATGTCTTACATTAGAACAGGATTTGACAGCATTTATTAGATAATCCATAAAGTCCAAAGTGAACTTCTCAGTTCCCCCCATGATGTATCAACTGATCAGATTTGAATGTCATAAGTCTATCAATATTTAAGAGATGACCCAGAGGGAGATATGAAAAGCTTGTGGGCCGATGAAAAGCTAAACAATGGAGCAGTCTGTCAAATCATGTGCAAAAATATGATGTACACATTCAAAATAATTATGCAACACACTTCATTCCTGGTGAATATTGTTCTTTCCACACGGTTTACCTTCCTACATTTCACTATTTTACCTACATTGATATTTTTAAATCCAAGTAATATATACATTGTTTATATATATCAAGTGTTACTACATGTACATGTACTTGCTTTTTGTAGCATGAATGTGTAAAATACAAACTGTCACACAGATCATTCACTTTACAATTCTCATCAATACCAGTATTTTACTTATGTTATAAAAGCTAATTCCAATATTTGTTACATAACACAGATAAAAAAAAATCCACATGGGAACAACTTTACATGCAAGTACTTTTGTTATATAAAAATTGTAATATATATGCTGTCTTTATATATTTTCATATCCGACATAATTGAATAGTGTTTGGTGTATTTGATCATTTCTTTGACACATGCATTCATCTCCTAATGCAGTGTTTTTACTTGTATTTAAGATTGGTTTCATAATTTTTCATATATTGCTGCATATAAGAAATAATTAAGTTATCAATAAATGTTTGAACAAAGAAAATGAAAGAAAACAAAATGTACTTAACACTTAGAGATAGATATATATATATGATTTTTCAGACAACGGTTGGTTAGTATAAATAGATATGTCTTTTCATTTCTCTATTTGAAAAGTACACATCACACTGGCAAAATAAAAATAACATTCGGGGTTGTGTTTGGATTGTGAAAAAATATATAAATCAACTACTAGGTATCAACAACATCATTAACAATGCATATGCATGTATATCATCAACCTGGAGGTGGAAGGATATATGTTACCTGGAGTCTAATATTTTATGCAATATTTGCAAATATAACAAATTATTTAAGAAAATGAGAGTTAATATCAAGGTCTAATCAATCATTTGATAAGTCAAAACCATGTGATTTTCTAAGATTTTAGCTTACAGACAGACATTGTAATTTACTGGTATTTGATCATATAAAAAAGTTCTTTTATAGTTTATAAGTTTTTTGAAGTGGGATGTAGTTTCGTGTTTTATCTTATGCCTAAAAAGAAAATATCATTTTATAACCCTAATTTATTCATTCGTGGAGGATCTTAATTCGTTGATGAGAGGTACCCACGGATTCCACGAAAATTTAAATCTAATGATTCCACAGTAAGTGATATTGAATTGTGTGAAATACTGTGTGTGATATAAACATTCCTAACAATTTAACATGTGTCTAAAGGAAAGAATCTTGTCTGCTTTTTGACTTATTAAAATAATAATCGCATTTATATGTGATAGCATATTCACTATCTCAAATTGTTAAGAGTTAAGAATTATAGACTGAAATAAAATGGAAAGAATTATCAAAGGTTATCTATACTAAAATTAAAGCACGTTTCTAAATTTATGTGAACAACTCGTTAATTGCTGTTAAACGATTACATTATTCAAAAAGTAATGTGACAATACTTAAATATGTGCTAGAATCATAAGAAATAATTTTCCTTCCACGACTTCAACATTGAATGCAAGTATTTATTTAACTATGCATGTGATTTCAATCTGTACGAATTTCAAAAGAAATTCAGTAAATTGAACTTACACTGTTTTAACTGATCGTGTAATGTAGTGATTTCCCAGAAAACTTTAAATGAACAGCTCCTGAGAAGAATGAGTGTTTTGTTACAGTTAACGGAGATTGCTTTAGGAAAAATAAAGCTTGTGTTTAAAATACTAGTTCTTTTTATAATAGGGTAAATGAATATGTTTTAAAAGGACACATTTCTTTAGTAAAACAACACATCATTCTGTTTATTGTTAAGTTGTACTTTTTGCTCAAATTTGTTGTCGAGAGTTGCCAAATACCCTGTTTGATAGTGGTTGTTATACTGTTATTTTTGTATTATCTATCGTTAAGATTGTAATCTATGGAGATTTTTTTTTTAAAGATCAAATATTTATTTGGAAGAATAAGCAAATAAAATAAATGAGCAGAGACAACCATCAAACACATACTGATTACACTTTTACAAGCATTTTTTAAAGTAAATAAATAAATATTCAAGCCAATAAATTCTTGATGTGGTGACTCATGCATATATGCCTTCGTAACACGTATTAATCATTAAATAAAGCATGTTATTGCTTAAATTCAGTTATTTTTTTTATTAACTATTCAATTTTTTTTTATAATCAATACACACGTATTACACAAGCAGAAAAAAAAATCGATTAAGGTAAAGCAATATTATCATAATTGAATACGTTTAAGTATTTTAATGGTTTAGAATATTATTTAAACTTCTTAATATATGTAATAGGAAAATTCATTTTCATTAACAAATCTATTTATATATACACTTACTATTGTTATATTCAGTATTGGTTTATCCGGTAGTATATTCTCACTATATAACTCTATGTAGCCGAAAAGTCAATAATTGAAATGTTAGCTCGTCCGAAAAATATTGACCGGTCAATGTTTTCTAAACATTGACCAGCTAGGAATGTTCCCATCATTTCAATTAAGGTATCCGACCCATATTAGGACCTTATTTTTCTAACCTTAAATATTCATCATGAATTAAATACTCTGATAATAACTCAAAGCATTTCGAAGTAGAAAAAAGATTTACCGAGAGAAATTTTTACAAATATTCTTCACTAAGCAGTAATTAATTAATGAAGATTGCATTACGGTCTATGGGGACAAGCATATTTTTTAAAATAAAAAAAATTAAATACTAAGAATATCAATAAATGCTTTGGTGGAAAAACGGAAAATATATATTAGAAATACAAAAACTATTGAAAATGAATTTTATACCGTATATAATTTTTTTTAGAATTAATTTTTATAGATTAAAAGCAAAGGGGAGCAACTCTTCAAGAAAAGGAAAAGGTCATTTATTAGAACACATTCCGCTCTTACATACTGATACTTAAACATGAAAATAATGTCCAAGTATACAGAGTATTAAGCCCATATATATCTGTTATGCATCCAGATTCATTGAATCTGGGGCTATTATGGATCGGATACCTTAATCGCTCCTGATTAGTCGATTATTTTGAAGATGACGTAAAAACACCTTTGCGACTCCAAAACATAGTGACGTCATAATATGCAATTAGTCAAGGCAAGTAAACAACGGACGCGCAATGCGGCGGTTGGCCAGCATAACAGATACAAGAATTTGCAAATTATTGAGAAATATAAACAGGCAGAACATCTGTTGCGTAGTTCCTCCGGGCGGCGGAATATTACCAGTGACCGTTTGATGCCGAAGATGTTTAGGAAATGGACTTACCGCAAAATTAAACTCGTGAATTCTATGTTTATTCGTCACTGGTTTAATGGAGACATATACGGCGATCTGTTTTCAAACCCTCTTTAATTTTGATTTCTGGTTTTGTTTCTTCATATAACAAAACAAATGTTGACTGTGTTTTCGGGCAACATTGATTTTATTAGCCCCCCTCTGGACGAATATATAGCCCTCCTCTAGCGTCGGGCGATATTTCTTCCCTCGGGGCTAATATAATGAGTGTTGCCCTCATTTGCAGTCAATATTTGTATAATAAAGCATACGACATGTGTACTACATGATATAACAGAGAAATTTTCTAATGGTGTTTCCTTGTGATGATTCCATTAAAGTTGAGTTTGAATAAGTTGTACGTATGTAAATGCTTTTAGGATAATAGGTTGATGGTTCGTTTTCAGCCCAATTGAAAAATGTCATTTCTCCACCAAAGTCGTTTAGGAAAGGCGAGTCCTCGTCTTTTCTTACTCCTTGTATGTATATTATATTCCCATAAAGACCTGCAGGTAAAATGTAAAATGTTAAATATTATTTATCAGTTTTTAAAATTTGTGTGTGCATTCTGTCATTGTTCTTTGCCAAAAAATGCTACTATTTATAAAAAATAATGATAAAAAGCCCCCAAAATCAAACACCCACGCTCTTTTTGAGACTAATTACGTTTTTATTTCATTAAATGACATTTTTAACATGAACTACAGTGGATAAAATTAATTGATTATTAACTGTCTCATGCATTCAATTACTTTCATTTTTTTTTTAGATGTATGCATTAAAACTTGTTTTAATAATAAGCTTTAAAATGTAAGTTAAAAAAATCGAAGTCCTTAAAATTTAACACAATTGAACTAATGCAAGTATTGTCTTAGTACATAATATTGAGAGTTCGTGAAACAATTTTTTTTTAAAAGAATTGATCTCGCTTATTACCAATGATATATTGTAAAAACACAATGGCACTTTCCGAGTCCACGAGAAATAAGTGACTTCTAGGATCGTCTTGACTACATGCTGTTCGTGCTTCTTCATAACTTTTTCTCGTATGCTGATACTTGTAACAATACTGGTGAGTTGAATTCCAGGTGTAACCAAGTGTGTTACATTCATGTCCTGCAAACCAAAGTTAACATGATACTAATCTGGCAAACATGGATGTTATCTTTTTATCTGATTAAATCTAAAATCTTTCTTTAGATGATAGATTTATTTATCATTTCTAGCAAACACATCGAGATTTTCACATATCGCAATTAATATCAGTTTTACAAATATGTTGTATAAAAGATTTATTTTTCTTAATATAGAAATACTGTACCTAAACAAAAACAATTGACTGTTGTTGGTTTTTTTCGAAGTTCGATAATAAATTAACTAATGCTGAGACTTTCATGCGGTGAAAAACATCCAAATAAGCTAGCTCCGACTTTTGAAATAGTTAACTAAAGATTAAAATGAAAATATTTTACTGCAAACTGTTTCGGGAATATATTCATACATCGAAAATAATTGTTCATATATGAATACTTATTACAATTGCAAATATGAAGATATATAAGATATATTCAACACAATTTCGCAAATGCGTGTATGGTACATTATCTCATCAGAGTCTCAACAAAAGTCAAGAAACTGTGTTAAGGGAAAATACAATGGATTTAGAATGTATCCTTTGAAATAATTAACTTAAAGTTAAATATTTCTTTTATTGAACAGAAAAGCACTAATCAACTTTTTTTAAAGATAAAATGTACACTTATTTGTAAGATATGAACACCTGTTAATAAGGTACATTTGTTAATGAAACCAATATGTTTATACACCGATTTTGATTTTAAAAAAAAACCCACTATTAATAATATAACATATATCACATGTTTTTTCGGACGACAATACCAGAACATATGTTCTCTCCGGGCAAACATATTGGTAGCGGGGTATGTTGCCCCTGAAGCCATGTATTATATGTATACATATATTTTTATTATACATCAATATGAATATTCTATATAACTCGTCATCTTATTGGTCTAGGGAGTCGCGTGACAGGGCGAACTAAACGTCGTGTCTCCCGGGGAATAAATATCGTGTCTCACCTCTTCGGAAA
>WFKH01003881.1:61116307-61137634 GCA_016163765.1 Magallana hongkongensis
GAGAGAGAGAGAGAGAGAGAGAGAGAGAGAGAGAGAGAGAGAGAGAGTACGTGGTACCTGTACAAAATGAAAACTTGCATTTGATTTCCAATTGGTGTAGTGTTAACCTCGATTAAACCTTAGTAGAAATTATTTATTCAGCAAGGGATAAACTCGCTGGAATGTACAATGTAATTTAATTTTATATGATCATACAATGCAATGTTGCTTTCTCAGTCAACAAATTCTCACATCAATGCGAGTCAAACTGATTACATATCAGTAGAAAAGTACATAAAATTAATGCTTGTGTAAGTTTACTCATTATGTGTTTGATGGTTGTGTCTGTTCATCTGTTCATTTATTTTATTTGTTAATTCTTCCATAGATATTTTATCTTTTAAAATCATCTACTATATTACAATAATAACGAGAAATAATACTAAAAACCCAATGTCAGATGTACAACCCTTATTAACTATTAACAACCGGGTATGTTAAGGCAACTCTTGACAACAAATTAAGTAAAAAATACAACTTAACAATAAACAGAATGATGTGTTGTTTTACTAAAGAATTCTGTCCTTTTCAACCCTATTATAAAAACTATTACTTTAAATACAAGCGTTATTTTTCCTAAAGCAATTTCTGTTAACTGAAACAAAACACTCATTCTGCACTGGAGCTATACAAAGTCCTCTTGGAAATCAATACATTATATGATCAGTTAAAACAGTATAAATTCAATTTATTGAATTTCTTTTGGAAATTCGTACAAATTGAAATCTCATGCATGGTTAAATACATACTAGACAATCAAGTTCAGCTGAAGCCGAAATGAAGTTATTTTGTCTATGATTTTAAGCACATATTTCAGTATTTTAACATTACTTTTTGAATGGTTTAATATTTTAATTGCAACGACTAGTTCACAGAAATTTAAAAATGCGCTTAATTTTAGCATGGATTTTAGTCTTTGATAATTATTTCCCTTTCACTCCTATAATCTTTAAATTCTTAACGATTTGAGATAATGAACATGTCATCACATATAAATGTTTGTGTTTTTTATTTGGATAAGTAAAAAAACCAGACAAGATGCATTTCGTTAAAGCAATTTTTGTCTGTTTGATTTCATTATATTCAAAAGGCAATTGTAAGTTATGATGATATGTTGTTCTCTCTAATGGATTTCCCAACTCTCTGTTTTTGTATGTAAACTGAACATTGCATTCATTTTGGCCCAATCAATTCTTTTTTTTTCTTCTTTTTTTACAACAGCAATTAACTAACTAATTTAGAGATTTGTCGGTGAATACACCACCTTTGTAAGCTATTTTTGTTAAGTATTCGTAGCACTTCATTTTTGGTGGAACCACCAAGTAAGGGTATATTGCATTTTGACAATCTTTCTGGTGAATATAACAACTTTATTGTTCTTTATATAAGCTTTAAAAAACATTGCTTTTTGGTTGTCTCGTCAATTATATATTTGATGCCAGTGATAAATGGAGGGTTTGAAGGGTTTTGAAACTTTTGGTGAAAGCACCAATTTTGTAATCTTTTTTTATTTGCAAAATTTCAATTTGGTTGATCCACCTACTATTTTGATATTAAAATTCCGTCTGCATTTTTCAATCTTGGTGGGTTCACCAAATTTAATCTGTGCAATATTAGATATTGACAATATGACAATGAAAAATAACAATAAAAACTGTCAACCGTCTCAAAAACTCACATAGCGAAATACAAATTAAAAGCAGAGGAAGCACAGACCTCTAAAAATATTTAGGTTGGATCACACACAAGGAGGATTAAGCATCACCTGTTGATCGGTCGCCTCACTCCTTGTCACAATTGGGCATGTCATGATCGAGGTAAATGTCAAAATCGAGAAAATATCATAATAGGTAAAAAAACGAAACGTTGATGATTTGGCTTGTGATGGTCAAAATACACTCTGAGCAACCCCGACCCTTCATTACACTGGAGGTCGGATCAGGTGCCTAGGAGGAGTAAGTATCCCCTCCCGACAGGTCGCACCTGCCGTGTGCTCATTGTCAAGGTCATGAAAAACGGAAGAAACCGTAGTCAGTCCAGTGTATAAACAAAGTTCTAGCAAGCAAGAAAAACGTCGGTCAGCATGTGTCTTAATGAAACATTGTACTTGCTGACAAGGCATAGAACTTGCGTAAAGATGCTTTTAGTCGAGGTTCTTTCCTGATATTCTTGTTCCAACAACTTGTTTGTTAGTAGTTTGCCTCGTTTAAGAAATCGTTGGTATGTAGAGCATGCTGAGAGTCATAAACCCCACAAGCAGGTGATGGTGGTATATTGCTACATAATTTAGGGAAGCTGACGTTGGGAAATTAAAATCATAACATTTATTATATAGTTTTGTTGTTAGGTTACCATAAACGTCTTTTTCTGCTCAAATATCCAGATATGAAACAAATCTCTCAGAATCTGTGGTATCTTTTATTTCAAGCTCACTGAAATTATTGAATTACATAAGAGAGAAAGTAATTGTTATTAATTGATAAAAAAATCATCAATGTATCTACATGTCGAATTGAAGGCCACAGCAAGTGTTTTATTCTTTTCTTGCACTAGCTTTTGATTAAATTCTATTTCATAAGCATGTATTTGTCAATTCTTATTGGTCATTGCTTTGTTGGTGGGTTCACCAATTATTTGAATTAAATATAGAATCGCCAATATTTTGTTATTGCTGGAACCACCAAGTTTATTCGTAAATGAGATTTTTGATAAATGAAATTGGTGGACTCACCAATATTTTGACTGTTATTTTAGAATATCAAGATTTACACGTACTGAAAATGTGTATTTTTTTGAAAAAAGATGATGGGTTCACAAATTCCTGTTCTGGTGAACAAGAAAAAAAAGATTTGATTTCATCTTCATTTCTGTTATTGCATGGAGTTTATTTCTTTTAATTTTTACTGACAAAAAGGACACGAATAGAAAATCCTCTTTCTTTATAGAAACATTTATTTTCAATTTCTGTACACTGTTTTTTGGGTGATTTAATAACATGTTATAGCAGGTTAATCCGTTCAGGAATAGATGTAAATACAGATTTAAGATATTATGATTACTTTTTTAATCATTTTTTACTCATTTTTGGAACCTAAGATTACATAACACGCTGGTTATGTATTTCTTTCTGCAATGCCGCCATCTTCATATCCCGCATGGATTACCAAAAAAACATTTTATTTAATAAATGATATGGATTTCCTCGACAAGCCTTTAAGTTAGTTTTGTTCCAGCATGTGTTACTCTACACAGGCTTATCAACGCCACAAATTATTTTTATTTTCAAACTTTCATTTAAAATCATGTTATGTTTTAAGAGAAATAACTCTGCCTCGCTACAGCTTTTGTCAATCAAAGTAGATGTAAAATAAAAACATTATTCTATCCCGCATTAGCTATGTGAGTATTACTCAAACAATAATCACCACTGCCTGTTGTAATACATGTGCAAAAGCGGATTGTAGTACGGGTCACGTCATTGGTAAAAATGGCCTCGCTTTAACATCGAAGAGTGATACGTGTACAGACAATAAAATTAAATTTATTTCCAAATTAGAGAACAAATTTTATGCAGGAAAGTGAGATATAACAATTAAATTGCTAAATACGTCTGTTGACCTTTTCTGCATGCTTTCGCTATTCTTTCGGTTGAGTGAAGCTTAGCATCCAGAAGAAATTCCCGAGATGGTAATATGATTTTAAAATTTAATGGTCTCTTTGCCAAGTTTCCAAGAGAGATAATTGTTGTTGATGCGTATAGAGAAATATAGAATAATTGATTTGCTAACGTTAAAGTTGAATCGCCATTAATGGAAATCTGTCTATGTTGATCATGATATGCGAATTCGCCTTTAGCTAGTCTTACAGTTCTTGTATGAATCCTATACCATGCCTCTGGGAGGACCCTCGCTTAACTAGATATTTTGCATTCATGCTCTCGGTCATGAAGGTATTTGACTTCAGGTGTCCACTCAGGTCTTATGTGAGGTTTAAATTTTGCTACAGGAAAAAAAATTCGTTGTTTCCCCTCCATTATGCAGATCCAAAAATTTATCGTGAAGCACAAAATCTTAAATCTGCTAGAGGGGCCCCTCAAGTAGTCGAGCAAAAGTTAGCAAAAAAAGTCATCCTGGGTAGGATGGCTGGTCCTTTTGAAACTATTTCGTTCCCCACCCTTCATGTTTTATCAAAAGGCCCTGTCCCTAAGAAAGATTGCGATATTCGCTTAATCCACCATCTATCCTACACAGTATTTGATTCAGTTAATTACTGATGATTCAAATTTTAGGACGGGGTACGTTGCTAGACAAAACTGACCTCGAGTGTGCATTACATTTACTTCCAATTTTATCAAGGCGACTTTTGACCTGTTATTAAGTGTTGTGACAAATACTACTTCCACAAGTGTCTGCATTTGGCTTTAAACTGTCCTGTGCCATATTTAACAAATCTAGTACATTATGCAAGAAATCAGAGAAAAAGAGTGATATACATCACTTGGATGACCTTTTATTTGCAGGGAACCAGGTGACTCTAGTTGTAAACATATGTTACATATTGTTCACCTGTTCTGTGCTCAGCTTAAGTTTCTATAGCTAACGAAAAAAAACTGTTCAGCTAACAACACGTCTGACATTTATTTAGGAATAGAACTTGACACTGTGGCTATACAGATATGTTCACCCAGTAGAGTGGGGTTGTGTATGAAATAGGGTTTCCTAGGACAAAATAGAGTATTTATATGTCCAGTGCTTACTAAAGGAACTGAGGCCTGGCCCCGCCGTCACCAACATCCCTCAACTCAATACTCAGCCTCAACTCTGAGGTTTTCCCTCAAATTTATTCCCTCACCCTCAAGTCGCCGTCACCACACAAAATTGAGTAATAATCTTGAGGAAATCCTCAAATATTTAAGTATAGATTCATAGCAACCTTAAATTCTTCCTCAAGCAAATCCAACATGGCAGACAGACGTCGCAGACGACGTAGACTGCAGCGGTATTGGAACAGACCGTCCAAAAGGGTGATTCGGGACCGCTGAACCCTTTAGAGGCGTATACTGACGACGAGCTTTTTGAGCGTTATCGATTTAGACAGGGGTCGATATTGTATCTTCTTAATTTGATAGGTGGTACCTTATTAGAAAGCACTAGGAACAATGCCTTACCCCCGATGTTGCAGCTGTTTGTTTGTCTTCGCGTCTTTGCGACAGGCGCTTATCACAAACTCATAGTTTTCCCTAGAGATGAGCAAGCCCGAAAAACAAAGCAAGAATTCATCAAAATTGCGGGTATGTTATCAGTCGTATTATTTTGTTTTCTACTTTCTCTTTTAGAAAGGATAACTCGTGCTTCGATTTTTGTAAGGTAAAAAATTGGGGAAGTTGTTCATCAAATTTCATATTTCTGAAAATGAAATTAAAAGTAGTTACGTGAGACTTTGTCAATTTTTATTTTTATTTTGTGGATGAGGTTCATGCGTGGTCCCACAATTTTTTTCCTTGGGGAGGGATGGGGGTTAATTTTTAATTTTATTTCATTGTCGCTATAACCACGACCAATAATCTACCATCACCCCCCCCCCCCCTACAGCCCATGGATTTTGTGCTTTAAGGGTGTCACATACTTCACCATTTAATATTTTTACACAGGATTCCCAAACACACTGGGCTGTATTGATGGCACGTTTATTAGAATCCTGGCTCCAACTGAAAACGAACCGAATTTTGTAAATAGAAAGGGGTTTCATTCTTTAAATGTACAGGTCCGTTTTTTTATTATTTTCTTTTTCGGTATTTCAAATCACATTAAATGCTTGAACAAATTTTGAAGATAAAAACTGAAAAATATATTTAACATCCATACCAACATCTCTGCAATTAATTAATTTTGTAGTGTAATAATATGCAATAAATCAGCAACTTGTCGGTCTTCTTATATATTTTGGGTTAAATTTTAATTTTGAATAGATGGTTTGTGATGCCAAGTGTGTGTGCCAGCTGGCCCGGGAGTGTTCATGATAGTAGGATCTGGATATATTTTAAAAAAGCAGATCCAGTTGTCATTTGATAGAGAAAATAAAGTATATGGAAAGCATTAACAAAATAATGATGAGTTTGTATTCTATAAAACTTGTACGTTTAGGTGAACACAATGGAATTTTGTTGGGCGATTCAGGATACCCCTGCAAGCGATTCTTAATGACGCCATATTTAAATCCACAAACAAACGCTCATCAAAGATTCAACGCATCCCTCTGTAGAACGAGGGTGCTCATTGAGCAGAGTTTTGGCGTCCTGAAACAGAGGTTTTCCTGTCTTCAAGGAATTCTGAGGCAAAGAAGTTTTAATATTAAATTAACATAAAATACATCAACTTCTAAATAACCACAATTGTTGTCTCAAAAGAATAGTCCTACAGTGTATGTTGAAACCCTCTACATATAATTGACATTTGTTCCTCCAAATAATATTGACGGCCGTTCATTTGGGGAATAACATAATCAATTTTGCCCTTAACCCAAGTCAATATTTGTATATAAATTACATGTAAATTAAAATATTTTTAGAACGGCCCCTGAACAAGCAGTAGGATACGTCGTCGCCTGTGTCATCCTGCATAACCTTGGCATTCAAACTGGTGATGTGATGGATATAGTAGACCAGCCAATGGACGCATTTGACGAGACCGCCAACCAAGTTGAGTGCAATTCTACAGAGGGAAGTCACTTGCGAGATTATATCGCACAGACGTATTTCGGTTAGAGGTACGTACATTGGAATATGCACCTGCATATATATTTTAAAATTCACAACACACCGGATATCACTTAAGTGTAGTTTTATCCAAAAGTAAATGTGTATATATTCCAACAAATGATTAAAACAACAATTCTTGTATTGAATTTATATATTTTTTCTTCTATTTCAGTTCAGTTTGAAAAGTTGGAGATACAAGTGGAATAGTGGTTTATTTGAAGTATTATCATTAAGAAATAAATAGATGTGTAATATTTACTATTCCCCAAATCTCGAGTTTGTGATCTATTCAAAAGGGCATGATCACGATTATGGTCAAAATGTATTTTTCCGCTTTATATCTGTTTCTTTTTTATTATTATTATTTAACATTCAAAACATCTTAGCATTCAAATTGTAAGCAAAACATGATCTAAGCTTTGTTTACAAGCTCTGTTTCTCGCTCGCTTATAGCTCTACGACTGACAATCAAATATTGGTAAGTTGCATAACTGGAAAGCATTACTAGTAATTGTAAGTAATCAATAGAAATAGAAAAATTAAATTTGACCAAAATCGTGGCCATATCGCTTCAATTTTCAAAGGTAGTTGGTCACTTACATAAAGGGTCTAAAACGAATTTCGGAAATTCAGAACTTAATTTACACAACAGATAAGACTTCTTAATTTCTAATAATTCGGCCTCAATTTGAAATGTCTTTTCCTCCCTTACTAATTTTTTCTGCTCTTGTTGAAGTTTACTTATTTCTTGGCTGAGCTTTTCGTTTTCAACTCTTAGGTTTTTTATTTCCAATTCTTCTATGACTTCACATGTTGCCATCTTCTTCTTCTTTTTTTTAGGTCGTTCATCTAATTATTGAAATATGGACATATTTGCAAATACACACATACTTATAAACTAAGAATTATTAGAGTTGCATTGTAGTGTTCTACTTCTGTATTTCCCCGTTTTCTTGTTGCAAAAATATGTAGGTAGCTCACCCATCTTCCTGTTTGAAGATAACCCAAAGGTCATGCTAGCTGAAGATTCAGAAGAAGCTGAAGCATCACCGGTGCACGTGGTCTCATTCCCAGCAAGCGATTGGACAGATGGCGTTGGTTCTATAAAATTATATATTCTTTGGGGGTTTTTTTTCAGAATGACGATGCAAGAACGTTAATATGAATTTTACTTTGACAATGTTCTACCTATAATAAATATAATATTTTTCATTACCATCGGAATCAATGCCCCCGACCAACCCAACAATATTGGGTCGGGTGTCCATTGCTTAGTACAGGGCTTCCTCCGCTTGAGTAAGGGGCGCCGATGGTGGACCTCTTTCTGTCTTTGGCCGGCGTATGCCATCAATTTTCTCTTTCGCTAAAAAGTTATGTTAATTATCAACAAAGTTTTGCTTACTAATATACAAAGTCTTAAACTTTAAATGCCAATATATACCTCTTTGTTTGATGTTGTCATATTTTTTGTAGATGGAATCAGACGTTCTGTCATTTTTAAATTGTCTAAATAAAGTCAAAATAAGAAGAAGAAAATAAACAATACACTTTGTGCTTAGCAAACATTTGGAATTTCGTTTTTCTAGAATTTATTTATTTTTATTGATATATGGATTTAAACAAAATCTTAACATGACTTTTATAGATCTATATTTCTGAAAGAAATTACTGGTATTAATTAAATTGTGTGTTTTATATGTTAAGTCAGGTTTAATCCAAAGAAAGGGGCGCAGATACGATGTATATTTTTGCGGTCTGGGATCACGTAACTATAATATGCATGTATGCATGTATGTTATATACATTGTATGCTAGTGCAATAAGATCAAAGTGTGTTTATGATTTAAGATGTGTTATTACAATTTAATGAAGTATAAAGAATGCATTTTTATAAACTGTACGCATTTCCTATTATTAAAAGTAGAGCACACGGCCAGTTATGATATAGGACTGGAATATACTGGGGTAAAATTTGTGTATACACCTACATGTACTAAGGGAGGTTACAATGTAACGGGAATCGTCTGGTCAAAACAACCGACAAGCAAGTGAAATACATATAGATATCATAATACTTACAAGTTCAGAGTGTCTGCTATCGACTTCCAGGTCTCTTCTTTTATTTTCCCGTGCTTTCCCTTGACCCCCGCCCCTTTCATTTTCCCAAACAACCGTTCTTCAAATTTCATAACCTCTTCTATTAGAATTATCTCCTCTTCACTTGTCCAATTAGCCCCCCGTTTCCTTTTCCCCGCTGTTATTAACCCAAGTATATCTTTTTCAGCCATTTTACAAAGAAATAACAAACAGACGACATATATTTTATTGCGTACAATCATTACGTAAAAATTCCACGAAAATGCTCGATATTATTAATGTAACAACTCAACTAAGTTGAGGGGAAAAAATACACCTTAACTGAGGCGATCCTCAGTGTAATTGGTGACGGTGATTTGAGGGAAACCTCAGTTAAGGAAACCTCAAGGGCTTAAGTTGAGTACTGAGGTTGAGGGAGAGGAAAGTTTGGTGACGGCGGAGCCAGAACGTGTTCACTTGTGATATCAGTACATCACAGGAACAATGTTTTCTATAGAACTCTAACTATAGGGCATCTCTCTGGTATGGAGGAAGGGAGGACACCTCTATATTCTAGCTACAAATGTTCGTAGTTTGTTGTCACTATTAATGCCTAGATATAATCATATAAACTTCAAAATCATTTGATTAAAAAATTCATATAAACTTCCAACTCGGTTTTGCCTTTACGACCACAATGAAATAGGAATTCGTAAAAGCTTTTTGACGAGAAAAAAAAATTATATTCTAGTGCGTACAGAACTTGCAATACTTTGTACTTTTTTTCTGTTTTGGTGTACTACTTATGTCCAAAAATCTAATATTTAAAAAAGTAAGTATATGAATGCGATTTAAATGTTTAACGCACATGTCAATGCATTTTCAATGACATTCGGATAAAAACCTTTTTTTTTTTTTTTTTTTTTTTTACAAAAGATAATCAGTTATGATAGAGAGAGGCAGATTGAAATGATGTAACAATTGTTTGATGTGTATACCTGTTATAATGTATTCACTGCCAATATTGAAGAGCGAACTGCATGCTGCATCGTTAGAGGATGTAAAGATTTGGACACGACGTCTTTTGAAATAGCTAACTCCCTGCAAATATCATACAACAGATGCTTACAGGCCATATGTTTTGTTCTCTTATTTAATAATGTTGTTTTCTTTTAGTTTGATTTTTCTTCATTCTTCTTTTGTTTTTGCTTTTTTAGTTCTATATCGCGCATATCAGACAGGCATTGCCAGTCTACGCTTCGGAATCCAAAACGAGGCTAAGGTAGGTTGAGAGCGTAAACAAAAATGGCGGCGGATAAGGTGAAGCAAGCACTGCTGCATGCTGCGTTCCCTTTTGCAACGGATATAGAAGGATGAACTCAGAGCTGTCATTCCAAACACTCCCGACTGATCATGAGAGTAGAATGATTGAAGTAGATGGATTTCGGCCATTTGGAGAGATCTTGGACTTTTTTTTTGCGTGAGTGTCCGTGATTGCTGGGTTGTAAAGTTATCTAATTTTCTCATGTTCTTACGAGAAAAACGTTCGTGTTATAGTGCGCCAGCATTTTGATAGAAATCTAAATGCATTTAAAAGCTTGATTAACAATATTTTAAAGTCGGTTGACCTGTCTAAACGACGAAATAAGCCTATGAATAGCATTGTGTGCATAGTACTTGCACATGTATTATGATTTTTGTACATGTAGCTAGGTTGACTTTAGGCCCCATGTATGACCAAATATACTCATGAGTTTAATATCAATATTTTTATTTTTTCGTTTAAATGACATATAGGAAAACTTTATTTAGTTGTTTTTAAAATAAAAAGTTAGGCTACTAACTTTTTTATCCCAACTGATCATAACTGAATTATTTTTTAAGACTAGCTATTATATTTACATTAGAGTTGTTTAATTGTTCCCAACATTTCAAATCTGAAGACTTTTAATTAAGTGGACATCTTTAATAAAACCCTTGAAAATATTTGATGCCATTTATTAACAATTGTCTTGCTGGTGGTGCTGTTTGATATTGTTGTAGTTTTCATCTAGAAACACTTGATTCTGGTAAAAAAAAAAAACAACCCAAACAAAACAATTCCCATAGTATTATAATAACATATCAAACTCTGAATGATGTCGAGTACCCCTTCCCATGCATTATTTTTCGCTTTCATGCGAAATGCATGAGAAAGTTTTAAGCACTATTTTTTTTTAAATTTCAAGTTCTTTATTTACTAATACTAAGGGCCCTCAAGAGGCAACAGAAAGATAGTACAATAAACATTCACAATGCACAATAAACATATACACAAGAGCAAGGCTGTCACAGCACTTTTTGTTACAGGGACCGGGTCCCTCCCATTGGGAAAATTTTTGACATTTTTTGTCAGATTGGAAAATTTAAGATACTTTATATATTATCAAAAGGACTGGAGTCACTGGGCATCTATATCATAACATAATGTTTTGTTAACTTCTAAATATTGAAGTTTTGCGGTCAAATTTTACTTGAACACAATTTTTTATATATAAAATGTAAAATTTGTGATATGTTGGAAATGTGTAGAATGCTTATAGGTAAATTGGGAAATTAAGGGGGGGGGGGGGTTCCAGCTGAGAAGGGTCTTTTTACTAGACCCAAATCTATATATTTTGAGTTAAAATAATACCCTGTATTAAATATGCATATTACCGGTAAATATAGAAATATAGTATAATACATAATATGCTACAGAAATGTTTAAGCTGTTTTCTTTCAATCATCCAACTCTTTCCCTCTTCAGGGCTGTCAATCTTTTTGATTTGACATGCTTACTTTTATTGTCTATAAATGTGTGTAAACTGCAGTCAAACATTGCTTGCTGACTGGTAAACTTGTTACTAGATACCTTGTGTCATTATTATAATATAGGAGTATATGTTAATTTTTTTTACAGATGTGTCCGTGAGCATAGTTCAATTAACACTGCAGACTCATGGAAAAGTTCGTGAACTAGTTACATAGATAAAATGATAGATAGTATAATTTATTAATATTTACACTCATTTGAAGTGAGTAGAGATTATTGTACATATTACATGCATACATTTTTTTTTTGGAAACTATGAGCTATTGCTTTCGATTGTGTTTAATTTCGATTGTGATTAATTTGTACATATATAACATAATGCAAGATACATGTATATTGAGTGATATATCATACCAGTTTTAATTTATTTAGTGTGAGGGACGTGAGGAAATGTACTCACTTGAACATTAGACTAGTCCCGGAGAAAGGTCTATTTAATGTGTATTATGTAATATGTATTAGTTTGTCGAGTTCATGAATTTAAGTGCATTTTTATTATTTTTCAAAAACTGTCAAGTTTAGATATGGATCTTCAAGGAGATTTTTTGGACCTCATGGCTGATGAAGATTTTAGTTATAAAGATGGTCCTCACCTTGACCAGGAGTAGAGCTATGTTGCCAGCATGGAGTTCCCCTCTGCGAATTTCAATTTCCGAGGAACTTTCCTATCGAAGGTGAAATTCTAACTCACTGGGAAGAGCGACATGTTCAATAGTGGGTATGCCCTCATCATGCTGTCATGCGCTGGTCCACAGGTCAGAGGATGTTGGATATGAAGAGACACTTTCCATATAAAATTATCATATCCATAAGGAGACAAACCCTACCATCTTGGAGGCAACTATTGCCAAGGCAACCAGTCAGATGGTTATTGCCACAAATTTCATTCTGGTACATCTTTAGCCAGGCCGACAGATGGTTACGCAGTACAGCCACAGATTTCATTGATCCTGGACCCCTCAATTACACTTCTGCCACCACTTGCATTCCTCGTAGGCTTTCGACATTAGATGCTAGATTTCCCTCGACGGTGAATGCTGCTCCCTCAACTGTGGAGATTTTTCACCCAGTACTGGTCCTTCCTCATTGGTAGAGCTGTCCTTTTGCTCATTGGTGGAGCCGTCTTCTCGCTCGTTGGTGGAGCATTGCCTTTCGATGAAATTTTACAACAGTAGCAACACAGACAGACCACATTAAGACAATGTGGTTTTCTGATTATCTACAGAAACCCCAGTCTAGATTACACATGCAGACTCATTTGGATGATGACTTTAATATTTCGACCATACCTTCCAGTGAAGACTCTCTATAATTTTATATCGTAAAATTTTATGAAAGGTGTCAATTTTAATGAAATTTTATAAACTTTCATATGTGAACTTTAATCAGAATCATATTATTTTGCTGTGTGACGTAACATGTTTGTTATTGTTATTTAAATGTTTTGTTTTAATTATTGCATTTATATTTATTAAAAATTTTCTTATATATCTTACTTGAATATTATCGGTTTTTAGATTTGGCAACCACATGTTATAAATATATAACAAATTCTTAATACTTTGAGTCAGTTTAAAAAATACTGCGTACAGTTTTATTATTTTTTTTTTTTTAAGTTTCAGAGATATTAATTAACACACAGTATATACTTAAGTATTTTTCTTTTAAAATAATGTTTCCAGCTTATATTATATTGAAAATCATGTAAATTCTTTAAATATGGATTGATAGAATACAGGAGTCGACAGTCTTATCAATAAACAGGAAATAAAGTCAAACTTATTAAAACATAGACGTGAGCCACAGGGTCTAGTGTAGTAAAATAAAACACAGTTTAAAAAGTAAGCAGATTCTACCTCGGAAAAAAAATAATAACGTGCTCACGAAGCGAAGCTCATGGTTGGTTTTTGACTTTCGATTTCTTGGGGGAATTTTCAAATTAAAGACAATTAAACATTATTAAGTGGGATATATAAAAAAAAATATTGGTATTCAATAAAAACCGATATTACAAACAGATCGTCGTTTAGTTTTTGTTTATTCTTATAAAGTCGGCCCCCTTCATGGGAAAAATAACCCACCTCTGATTTTTACATACTTTAAAAGTTTTTGTAGCCTTTGTTTATTTCTTTTCTGCTAAGACTGACCGCTGACTTTTTTTTCATCGTTTCTTTTAAAAATCCGAATGTAAAAGAGGATACGACATTCAAATCACGAGTAGAGTTTGGCGACGCTTTTATATAAATATATTTTCCGCCATACTTGCGTTCTTCGATACCGACCTTAGCCTCGTTTTCAGTACGATATAAATATTCATGACTATCTTAATAAGAATGGTGTATTGACCGAAGCGAAACGACTGAGCTTCCGAGGTCGATATCACTTTTCTGTGTCTTTTGTCGATATCACTTTTCTGTGTCTTCGGTCAATATCACTTGACATGCGTCCTTATAGCCACATATTTATTGTACAATGATCTCTATAATAGGTATATTATATAATCAGCCGATTAGAAAGTCATATTTAAAATAACTCGCAAATGTAGAACATTAACTAAGCTCAGACAATCAGATTTCTGTGATTTTCTTACAGCCAATAAAAGTGACAAAATTAATTGTTTTATATAAGTTAGTCAAGCACTAATGTGTCTTAATAGTATGTACAGTACAGAGCCCTGGTAAATTGAGCAATGCTATAACCATAGATTACTCATACGGTACTGTATAGAGTACATATTAAATAAATTATAGAATATTTATTAATTACAAAATACATATTTGATTTAATGCCAGTTTGTTTGCATTTTTTTTTCACTTAAATAGCCGATAAATGCTCAATGAGTATGTTTATATGGAATTTGAAAAAACACAAAGTCTTTTATGATTAGCATGATATTATAACTTTATAGAAAGATGTGATTTAAGGAAACAAACATTTTGAAAACTATGTCGAATTTGGTGTAATAATAAAATATACTAGTACATTACAAGTATCGATAAGGTCTTAATTACTGGTGTATTATTCCTTGCTATCATGATACATTTTGGCAGGTTTTGAGTGACATTAGTAATGATTAGATTTTGTGTTATAATATTTTCGTTGAGAACAACGCAAAATGTAATATTGCACAATCTGAATCAGGGAATGTATTCTTATTTTTTTGGAATTTGAAGCAAATGCATTAACAAAATTTTAAAATTTCAAGACGAAATTGATGGATCTATGATTTATTATTTATTTTCCGGTTCCGGTTCATTCTTTTTCGGTTCGTGCTGGTTTATGTTATTATGTTAAATGTTATTTAAATTCAAGTCATGGTCACAGGATGAGCTTGTGTTATCCATCTAATTGAATGATAAATAGAATGTCGGACAATGTTAGGGATGACTAAATACCACAGCTACGTTTGATTGCACGCAAAAATTGCCTGTAAACATCTATATAAAATATTAATTTAAAAATGTACCAGTCCGTGAAAATTAATCAAAATAAACCACAATACTGAAGTATGAAGAAGGATGATTTCAACGAAAGATGTAGTTTAAAATATTCAATTTACAGCGTACAATTTCGTATTTATCATAAAAACCAATTTCAAATAATGTTTTTTTTTTCATAAAATAATAATTTCACAATGCACCGGCGTACCATTCCATGTAAATTAAAAAGATGCAGAGAATTGCAATGATTTTTTCTGAATTTTTACCTTTGCACCTTTTCGCGAAAATCATCAAAATGGTGCAAGAGATTGCAATTAAGAAATCTATGAATTTTTAGTAAACATAGTGTTTTTTCTGTATAAAATATTCATTTCATAATGTATATTTCGTGTAAATCAATCGAAATCGGGGGCAGGGAGTTGCAATAAAAGATTTTTCTTAATTTTAAGATTAGTTTTTTTTTTTTTTTTTTTGGGGGGGGGGGGTGTTTAAAATATTCATTAATAATGTACCATTCTATGTCAATCACTCAAAATTGATGCAGGGAACTGCAATAAACTTTAAGTAAAACAAAAATGTGTTTTCTTTATAAAATATTAATTTTAAATGTGCCAGTCCGTGTAAATAAATCAAAATAAATCCCAAATGATGCAGATGACTGTAATGAAAAAATTCTCGGAAGTTTAAATAAAAAGGCAATTTTTCCTGTATATTTAAAGACTTTGCCTCGTGGACGTTGATAAATGAAAAATAAATTGTTGTACTTTGTTCAAATTACAACATATAGGGAGAATTTTCGACACAAATTGACAAAAGTAATTTAATGCAATCAACAATAGGGTTTTAGCAGTATATCCAATAACAATGAACTATTTTCTGATCAGTTTGTTATATCATACGTACTAATGAACCCTGGGTGAGGAGTTTTTTGTGATGGTAAAGGTGATCTACTTATTACTGTTACGTGTGTCATGGCGCCATAGCTTCAATGAGCAACTCACCGACGCACAAAAAGAATTAGCCTTATTAACTCTTTATATTCAACATCATTTAATTTAGAAATAAATAACTTTAAATGATCATCATTTCCTAATCAATAAACATCCGAGTTGATTTAACATACTCGCCCAATCCATCTAATTCTAATTTGACATTTTCATATTTAAGTCATCAACACCTTCTGTTCACACGTGGGGGGTTTTTCTGAAAAAATCTGTTATTTGTGGCCAAACTTTTCTTCTTTTCTGGAGCTTTACATTTAGGGTCGTCTGGAGAATCAACACAGTATCTCTCAAATTAAACATAATTTCGATTAATTATACATGCAATTAATATTAACGCAGCCTTGTAAATTATGTATGCATTAATAAAAGGAAGATTTCCCTACGGGTCTCAATGTAGGCGTTTTCAAGATAAAGATCATATTCAATGCTGCGTCAGACTATTTCACAAATCTTAATGTAAAGGAACATTGAAAGAAATCCATATCTTTATCTTTTTGGCGTTACATGTAAGTTTTTAGAGTTTTGCGTTTGATGGTATCTATCACAAAGAATAGCATCGTTTTAATCGACGAACAGCGGTGAAAGTTCAAGAGGCAAACGCCAATGCAGTGCTTTTACATGTATAGGCGTGAATTCCTCTAATGAGTTGTGGGCGAATATACTTAACTAATTTTTAATTAATTGGTTACTGAGGCACTGCATTAAAAATCGAAATAAATTTAGGAATGCACATTAGATTTAGGCAATATTAAAAGAAACTTATTTTATGTACAATTTTGATGCTATTACCAACTTTGCTTTTTAGACAAAAGTAAAAATTCATAAAAATAAAGATTAATTTGTACGAGCTCGAGGATGTTTGCGTAAACATTAATTTTAACGTTTAAAAGTGTTTCTTTTCTAAATAAGATGTTGTGTTTTAAATACAAAATAATAAAAAAAAGTCAAGACTCAATGAAATTGAACACACCCGATTAATACACAATAGGTATTTTCAACTACCCTGTACTGCTCCACTAATGCACATGCAAATAAAACCACCATTATTGAAATAGACAATTAATGAATAACTACATAGTAAATTAAAACACAACAAATTGAAAGTTGGAGAAAAAGGCAGCAAATGTTAGTAGGAGTCAAGGGAGACAACTAGCATACCATAAACAGACGGGCAAACTAGTGTCCTCGCTTAGATGCGAGTGCCATGCAACCCCATGCCTGACACACATGGTGGCAAAGCACACTAGTGCCCAGTCTTTACACCGTGTTCCTGGCTTGCTACCTGATTTATCACGTTCACACCAACCAGCATGTAGCCTCTCCTCCTATTTATAGAGGTAGAGGGGAACTGACACTGAAATGCTGCAGACGCCAAAAATTTACCATTACAAGGTATTAAATTACTAGTATTCCACTAGAACTACTCAATAGCATTTTAAATTCATATTCATATATAGCCATGAGGCACCCCTCATGCTTTGATGCTGATGAGCAGAGACAACAGGTTAAGCATGATGCAGTGAGATTATCTCACTTGACCCCGCCACAAACATCAAAATGAAGCTCCCCACCAAATCTTTGCACCCAGCGGAATAGTTTTGTCATTTCCCTGAACAACGTAAAGTTAACTTATCTTGAATCACTATTGCAACTTAATGATGAAAGGGTACTGATATAGCATATCAGAAAGAAAAGAATAATACTGTACAGCATTTATAAAGCAAAATGAGTTTTTTAATCGACATCTGAGTTTTAAGTTACTTTATCTACATTTGTACGATAATTGTTATCAATGTTTAATTGTATGGCAGTAAGAGTAATAAATGATGTATGTATTAAGGAGAGGACACTCTAAGTAATGAAAACTTCTGTCCTCTCCTTTTGACATATTTGGTCAATAAACTATGTTCAATTCGATACATTTGTACTTAGTTTATCTAAACCGTCTCGTGAATTTCTTTTCAATATATTTTTTCAAACTCTAAGAAATAGAGTTTTAATTGAATTGAGACAATAAGAAAATATCTAAATTATTTCATAGAAAGGTTTCTAAAGCTAAACACCTCTCAATACTAAAATTTATTGATTGTAAAAAGGAATTTCATTCATATTAGATTAAATCTTTCAATTAACAGTGCACTGTTATACACACCAATATAAACTTACATTGAATCATTATGATAATTGTTTTAAAGTTTGAAATCCACTTTCTGAGAAATGTGTCATTAACCCGTAGATTAGGTATGAACTGCATGATGGAAAGTTGCACATTAAAAACAGCCTAATTACTTCAACAAAGTTATGGGCCGGAGTTCATTGGCAAGATATCATAATGTCGACCCTAAAAAAAGATTTTCCACAGAAAAAATTCGAACTGATCAGTACTGGCAAAATGACGTTTTGTATATTAAAATACGTTTACACTAGAAACATTGTAGCTGAATTTTATATATGGAAAATAAAACGTGAAAATCTGTTATACTGACTGATCCTTACGATGTCTCAGATCGAGTGTTCTCAAAAAGCCCAGAAAGAAAAGATCAGACCTTCTAGACGAGTCCATTGTCCATTTAAAGGTTATATTTGAATAAGATATTAAAACTCAATATACAACTCGTATACTTTTTATATACCTTACAATTTGTAACGCCTGACCAATTGTCGGAGCGTAGTTTGTTGATAGCTGATCTCTCAAGCGATACTGAAAAGCAGAGAAAATAGTATTAACTCGGTACATCGGTAGCAAACAATTGTTATCAATTATTGATGAAAAAATTTAAGGACTGAAGCTTCGATTAATTAAAAATAGTAAGCATTATTGAAAAGTCAATTGCATTATCTTATAAATATATATAAAGGTAAATGTACAACAACTCCTAATTTTGAACAATCATGCCGTTTGTCTTGGTGATTTTTACTTTTTCGGTTACTATGATGATATCTGCGTTTTCAGAACCCAACAACCTTAGAGTTGCCTATATGCAGTTTTTTGACATAGAATTTCGCGTTCCAGAAAATCGACCTTTATTTAATGAGACCATTCCATTAATACAGTGCATGGTTCTCTGTGTATCTATGCAATCATGTCTGTCTGTGTTTGTATCAAAGGGAGAAACGTGCAAAGGATACCACTTTACACATCGCTATCTAACGGGACTACAGTTTTGGTATTCCGAAGAAGAAACATATTTCTACAAAGGTAATGATATATTATACATTTATTGCATGAAGGTGAGAGAAATATGAAGATTTATTCCCCTAAGAAAAATCATATTTCCCGAGGGCATCGCCCGAGGGAAATATGATTTTTCTTGGGGAATAAATCTTTATATTTCCCGAACATTCATGCAATGAAAGTTTTATTATACCGAACAACATATGATTATACAAATACGTCGATTTCTAATTTTCAAATTAATTGTCAAAAGCAATAACGTCGTGATTGTTTGGGATTTTTTTTTTTTTTTTGTTTTTTTTTTTTTTTTTTTTTTTTGGTTATTGTCTCTCTTTTTTTCATAAAATCGAATCAAATACTAATGTAGTAAAATTGGTTTTAGTGATTTAAAGAGAATTTAAATGATTAAATAGTTTTGCTTTATTCATATTTGTCAACATCGTATGCTCATATTGGCTTTTTCATACCTTTGGAATGAAAAATCCCGAGATTTCCGAAGAGGTGAGACACGATATTTATTCCCCGGGAGACACGACGTTTAGTTCGCCCTGTCACGCGACTCCCTAGACCAATAAGATGACGAGTTATATAGAATATTCATATTGATGTATAATAAAAATATATGTATACATATAATACATGGCTTCAGGGGCAACATACCCCGCTACCAATATGTTTGCCCGGAGAGAACATATGTTCTAGTATTGTCGTCCGAAAAAACATGTGATATATGTTATATTATTAATAGTGTTTTTTTTTAAATCAAAATCGGTGTATAAACATATTGGTTTCATTAACAAATGTACCTTATTAACAGGTGTTCATATCTTACAAATAAGTGTACATTTTATCTTTAAAAAAAGTTGATTAGTGCTTTTCTGTTCAATAAAAGAAATATTTAACTTTAAGTTAATTATTTCAAAGGATACATTCTAAATCCATTGTATTTTCCCTTAACACAGTTTCTTGACTTTTGTTGAGACTCTGATGAGATAATGTACCATACACGCATTTGCGAAATTGTGTTGAATATATCTTATATATCTTCATATTTGCAATTGTAATAAGTATTCATATATGAACAATTATTTTCGATGTATGAATATATTCCCGAAACAGTTTGCAGTAAAATATTTTCATTTTAATCTTTAGTTAACTATTTCAAAAGTCGGAGCTAGCTTATTTGGATGTTTTTCACCGCATGAAAGTCTCAGCATTAGTTAATTTATTATCGAACTTAGAAAAAAAACAACAACAGTCAATGGATTTTGTTTAGGTACAGTATTTCTATATTAAGAAAAATAAATCTTTTATACAACATATTTGTAAAACTGATATTAATTGCGATATGTGAAAATCTCGATGTGTTTGCTAGAAATGATAAATAAATCTATCATCTAAAGAAAGATTTTAGATTTAATCAGATAAAAAGATAACATCCATGTTTGCCAGATTAGTATCATGTTAACTTTGGTTTGCAGGACATGAATGTAACACACTTGGTTACACCTGGAATTCAACTCACCAGTATTGTTACAAGTATCAGCATACGAGAAAAAGTTATGAAGAAGCACGAACAGCATGTAGTCAAGACGATCCTAGAAGTCACTTATTTCTCGTGGACTCGGAAAGTGCCATTGTGTTTTTACAATATATCATTGGTAATAAGCGAGATCAATTCTTTTAAAAAAAATTGTTTCACGAACTCTCAATATTATGTACTAAGACAATATTTGCATTAGTTCAATTGTGTTAAATTTTAAGGACTTCGATTTTTTTAACTTACATTTTAAAGCTTATTATTAAATGCATACATCTAAAAAAAAAAAAATGAAAGTAATTGAATGCATGAGACAGTTAATAATCAATTAATTTTATCCACTGTAGTTCATGTTAAAAATGTCATTTAATGAAATAAAAACGTAATTAGTCTCAAAAAGAGCGTGGGTGTTTGATTTTGGGGGCTTTTTATCATTATTTTT
>WFKH01003881.1:61137734-61159043 GCA_016163765.1 Magallana hongkongensis
GAGAGAGAGAGAGAGAGAGAGAGAGAGAGAGAGAGAGAGAGAGAGTACGTGGTACCTGTACAAAATGAAAACTTGCATTTGATTTCCAATTGGTGTAGTGTTAACCTCGATTAAACCTTAGTAGAAATTATTTATTCAGCAAGGGATAAACTCGCTGGAATGTACAATGTAATTTAATTTTATATGATCATACAATGCAATGTTGCTTTCTCAGTCAACCAATTCTCACATCAATGCGAGTCAAACTGATTACATATCAGTAGAAAAGTACATAAAATTAATGCTTGTGAAAGTTTACTCATTATGTGTTTGATGGTTGTGTCTGTTCATCTGTTCATTTATTTTATTTGTTAATTCTTCCATAGATATTTTATCTTTTAAAATCATCTACTATATTACAATAATAACGAGAAATAATACTAAAAACCCAATGTCAGATGTACAACCCTTATTAACTATTAACAACCGGGTATGTTAAGGCAACTCTTGACAACAAATTAAGTAAAAAATACAACTTAACAATAAACAGAATGATGTGTTGTTTTACTAAAGAATTCTGTCCTTTTCAACCCTATTATAAAAACTATTACTTTAAATACAAGCGTTATTTTTCCTAAAGCAATTTCTGTTAACTGAAACAAAACACTCATTCTGCACTGGAGCTATACAAAGTCCTCTTGGAAATCAATACATTATATGATCAGTTAAAACAGTATAAATTCAATTTATTGAATTTCTTTTGGAAATTCGTACAAATTGAAATCTCATGCATGGTTAAATACATACTAGACAATCAAGTTCAGCTGAAGCCGAAATGAAGTTATTTTGTCTATGATTTTAAGCACATATTTCAGTATTTTAACATTACTTTTTGAATGATTTAATATTTTAATTGCAACGACTAGTTCACAGAAATTTAAAAATGCGCTTAATTTTAGCATGGATTTTAGTCTTTGATAATTATTTCCCTTTCACTCCTATAATCTTTAAATTCTTAACGATTTGAGATAATGAACATGTCATCACATATAAATGTTTGTGTTTTTTATTTGGATAAGTAAAAAAACCAGACAAGATGCATTTCGTTAAAGCAATTTTTGTCTGTTTGATTTCATTATATTCAAAAGGCAATTGTAAGTTATGATGATATGTTGTTCTCTCTAATGGATTTCCCAACTCTCTGTTTTTGTATGTAAACTGAACATTGCATTCATTTTGGCCCAATCAATTCTTTTTTTTTCTTCTTTTTTTACAACAGCAATTAACTAACTAATTTAGAGATTTGTCGGTGAATACACCACCTTTGTAAGCTATTTTTGTTAAGTATTCGTAGCACTTCATTTTTGGTGGAACCACCAAGTAAGGGTATATTGCATTTTGACAATCTTTCTGGTGAATATAACAACTTTATTGTTCTTTATATAAGCTTTAAAAAACATTGCTTTTTGGTTGTCTCGTCAATTATATATTTGATGCCAGTGATAAATGGAGGGTTTGAAGGGTTTTGAAACTTTTGGTGAAAGCACCAATTTTGTAATCTTTTTTTATTTGCAAAATTTCAATTTGGTTGATCCACCTACTATTTTGATATTAAAATTCCGTCTGCATTTTTCAATCTTGGTGGGTTCACCAAATTTAATCTGTGCAATATTAGATATTGACAATATGACAATGAAAAATAACAATAAAAACTGTCAACCGTCTCAAAAACTCACATAGCGAAATACAAATTAAAAGCAGAGGAAGCACAGACCTCTAAAAATATTTAGGTTGGATCACACACAAGGAGGATTAAGCATCACCTGTTGATCGGTCGCCTCACTCCTTGTCACAATTGGGCATGTCATGATCGAGGTAAATGTCAAAATCGAGAAAATATCATAATAGGTAAAAAAAAACGAAACGTTGATGATTTGGCTTGTGATGGTCAAAATACACTCTGAGCAACCCCGACCCTTCATTACACTGGAGGTCGGATCAGGTGCCTAGGAGGAGTAAGTATCCCCTCCCGACAGGTCGCACCTGCCGTGTGCTCATTGTCAAGGTCATGAAAAACGGAAGAAACCGTAGTCAGTCCAGTGTATAAACAAAGTTCTAGCAAGCAAGAAAAACGTCGGTCAGCATGTGTCTTAATGAAACATTGTACTTGCTGACAAGGCATAGAACTTGCGTAAAGATGCTTTTAGTCGAGGTTCTTTCCTGATATTCTTGTTCCAACAACTTGTTTGTTAGTAGTTTGCCTCGTTTAAGAAATCGTTGGTATGTAGAGCATGCTGAGAGTCATAAACCCCACAAGCAGGTGATGGTGGTATATTGCTACATAATTTAGGGAAGCTGACGTTGGGAAATTAAAATCATAACATTTATTATATAGTTTTGTTGTTAGGTTACCATAAACGTCTTTTTCTGCTCAAATATCCAGATATGAAACAAATCTCTCAGAATCTGTGGTATCTTTTATTTCAAGCTCACTGAAATTATTGAATTACATAAGAGAGAAAGTAATTGTTATTAATTGATAAAAAAATCATCAATGTATCTACATGTCGAATTGAAGGCCACAGCAAGTGTTTTATTCTTTTCTTGCACTAGCTTTTGATTAAATTCTATTTCATAAGCATGTATTTGTCAATTCTTATTGGTCATTGCTTTGTTGGTGGGTTCACCAATTATTTGAATTAAATATAGAATCGCCAATATTTTGTTATTGCTGGAACCACCAAGTTTATTCGTAAATGAGATTTTTGATAAATGAAATTGGTGGACTCACCAATATTTTGACTGTTATTTTAGAATATCAAGATTTACACGTACTGAAAATGTGTATTTTTTTGAAAAAAGATGATGGGTTCACAAATTCCTGTTCTGGTGAACAAGAAAAAAAAGATTTGATTTCATCTTCATTTCTGTTATTGCATGGAGTTTATTTCTTTTAATTTTTACTGACAAAAAGGACACGAATAGAAAATCCTCTTTCTTTATAGAAACATTTATTTTCAATTTCTGTACACTGTTTTTTGGGTGATTTAATAACATGTTATAGCAGGTTAATCCGTTCAGGAATAGATGTAAATACAGATTTAAGATATTATGATTACTTTTTTAATCATTTTTTACTTATTTTTGGAACCTAAGATTACATAACACGCTGGTTATGTATTTCTTTCTGCAATGCCGCCATCTTCATATCCCGCATGGATTACCAAAAAAACATTTTATTTAATAAATGATATGGATTTCCTCGACAAGCCTTTAAGTTAGTTTTGTTCCAGCATGTGTTACTCTACACAGGCTTATCAACGCCACAAATTATTTTTATTTTCAAACTTTCATTTAAAATCATGTTATGTTTTAAGAGAAATAACTCTGCCTCGCTACAGCTTTTGTCAATCAAAGTAGATGTAAAATAAAAACATTATTCTATCCCGCATTAGCTATGTGAGTATTACTCAAACAATAATCACCACTGCCTGTTGTAATACATGTGCAAAAGCGGATTGTAGTACGGGTCACGTCATTGGTAAAAATGGCCTCGCTTTAACATCGAAGAGTGATACGTGTACAGACAATAAAATTAAATTTATTTCCAAATTAGAGAACAAATTTTATGCAGGAAAGTGAGATATAACAATTAAATTGCTAAATACGTCTGTTGACCTTTTCTGCATGCTTTCGCTATTCTTTCGGTTGAGTGAAGCTTAGCATCCAGAAGAAATTCCCGAGATGGTAATATGATTTTAAAATTTAATGGTCTCTTTGCCAAGTTTCCAAGAGAGATAATTGTTGTTGATGCGTATAGAGAAATATAGAATAATTGATTTGCTAACGCTAAAGTTGAATCGCCATTAATGGAAATCTGTCTATGTTGATCATGATATGCGAATTCGCCTTTAGCTAGTCTTACAGTTCTTGTATGAATCCTATACCATGCCTCTGGGAGGACCCTCGCTTAACTAGATATTTTGCATTCATGCTCTCGGTCATGAAGGTATTTGACTTCAGGTGTCCACTCAGGTCTTATGTGAGGTTTAAATTTTGCTACAGGAAAAAAAATTCGTTGTTTCCCCTCCATTATGCAGATCCAAAAATTTATCGTGAAGCACAAAATCTTAAATCTGCTAGAGGGGCCCCTCAAGTAGTCGAGCAAAAGTTAGCAAAAAAAGTCATCCTGGGTAGGATGGCTGGTCCTTTTGAAACTATTTCGTTCCCCACCCTTCATGTTTTATCAAAAGGCCCTGTCCCTAAGAAAGATTGCGATATTCGCTTAATCCACCATCTATCCTACACAGTATTTGATTCAGTTAATTACTGATGATTCAAATTTTAGGACGGGGTACGTTGCTAGACAAAACTGACCTCGAGTGTGCATTACATTTACTTCCAATTTTATCAAGGCGACTTTTGACCTGTTATTAAGTGTTGTGACAAATACTACTTCCACAAGTGTCTGCATTTGGCTTTAAACTGTCCTGTGCCATATTTAACAAATCTAGTACATTATGCAAGAAATCAGAGAAAAAGAGTGATATACATCACTTGGATGACCTTTTATTTGCAGGGAACCAGGTGACTCTAGTTGTAAACATATGTTACATATTGTTCACCTGTTCTGTGCTCAGCTTAAGTTTCTATAGCTAACGAAAAAAAACTGTTCAGCTAACAACAAGTCTGACATTTATTTAGGAATAGAACTTGACACTGTGGCTATACAGATATGTTCACCCAGTAGAGTGGGGTTGTGTATGAAATAGGGTTTCCTAGGACAAAATAGAGTATTTATATGTCCAGTGCTTACTAAAGGAACTGAGGCCTGGCCCCGCCGTCACCAACATCCCTCAACTCAATACTCAGCCTCAACTCTGAGGTTTTCCCTCAAATTTATTCCCTCACCCTCAAGTCGCCGTCACCACACAAAATTGAGTAATAATCTTGAGGAAATCCTCAAATATTTAAGTATAGATTCATAGCAACCTTAAATTCTTCCTCAAGCAAATCCAACATGGCAGACAGACGTCGCAGACGACGTAGACTGCAGCGGTATTGGAACAGACCGTCCAAAAGGGTGATTCGGGACCGTCTGAACCCTTTAGAGGCGTATACTGACGACGAGCTTTTTGAGCGTTATCGATTTAGACAGGGGTCGATATTGTATCTTCTTAATTTGATAGGTGGTACCTTATTAGAAAGCACTAGGAACAATGCCTTACCCCCGATGTTGCAGCTGTTTGTTTGTCTTCGCGTCTTTGCGACAGGCGCTTATCACAAACTCATAGTTTTCCCTAGAGATGAGCAAGCCCGAAAAACAAAGCAAGAATTCATCAAAATTGCTGGTATGTTATCAGTCGTATTATTTTGTTTTCTACTTTCTCTTTTAGAAAGGATAACTCGTGCTTCGATTTTTGTAAGGTAAAAAATTGGGGAAGTTGTTCATCAAATTTCATATTTCTGAAAATGAAATTAAAAGTAGTTACGTGAGACTTTGTCAATTTTTATTTTTATTTTGTGGATGAGGTTCATGCGTGGTCCCACAATTTTTTTCCTTGGGGAGGGATGGGGGTTAATTTTTAATTTTATTTCATTGTCGCTATAACCACGACCAATAATCTACCATCACCCCCCCCCCCCTACAGCCCATGGATTTTGTGCTTTAAGGGTGTCACATACTTCACCATTTAATATTTTTACACAGGATTCCCAAACACACTGGGCTGTATTGATGGCACGTTTATTAGAATCCTGGCTCCAACTGAAAACGAACCGAATTTTGTAAATAGAAAGGGGTTTCATTCTTTAAATGTACAGGTCCGTTTTTTTATTATTTTCTTTTTCGGTATTTCAAATCACATTAAATGCTTGAACAAATTTTGAAGATAAAAACTGAAAAATATATTTAACATCCATACCAACATCTCTGCAATTAATTAATTTTGTAGTGTAATAATATGCAATAAATCAGCAACTTGTCGGTCTTCTTATATATTTTGGGTTAAATTTTAATTTTGAATAGATGGTTTGTGATGCCAAGTGTGTGTGCCAGCTGGCCCGGGAGTGTTCATGATAGTAGGATCTGGATATATTTTAAAAAAGCAGATCCAGTTGTCATTTGATAGAGAAAATAAAGTATATGGAAAGCATTAACAAAATAATGATGAGTTTGTATTCTATAAAACTTGTACGTTTAGGTGAACACAATGGAATTTTGTTGGGCGATTCAGGATACCCCTGCAAGCGATTCTTAATGACGCCATATTTAAATCCACAAACAAACGCTCATCAAAGATTCAACGCATCCCTCTGTAGAACGAGGGTGCTCATTGAGCAGAGTTTTGGCGTCCTGAAACAGAGGTTTTCCTGTCTTCAAGGAATTCTGAGGCAAAGAAGTTTTAATATTAAATTAACATAAAATACATCAACTTCTAAATAACCACAATTGTTGTCTCAAAAGAATAGTCCTACAGTGTATGTTGAAACCCTCTACATATAATTGACATTTGTTCCTCCAAATAATATTGACGGCCGTTCATTTGGGGAATAACATAATCAATTTTGCCCTTAACCCAAGTCAATATTTGTATATAAATTACATGTAAATTAAAATATTTTTAGAACGGCCCCTGAACAAGCAGTAGGATACGTCGTCGCCTGTGTCATCCTGCATAACCTTGGCATTCAAACTGGTGATGTGATGGATATAGTAGACCAGCCAATGGACGCATTTGACGAGACCGCCAACCAAGTTGAGTGCAATTCTACAGAGGGAAGTCACTTGCGAGATTATATCGCACAGACGTATTTCGGTTAGAGGTACGTACATTGGAATATGCACCTGCATATATATTTTAAAATTCACAACACACCGGATATCACTTAAGTGTAGTTTTATCCAAAAGTAAATGTGTATATATTCCAACAAATGATTAAAACAACAATTCTTGTATTGAATTTATATATTTTTTCTTCTATTTCAGTTCAGTTTGAAAAGTTGGAGATACAAGTGGAATAGTGGTTTATTTGAAGTATTATCATTAAGAAATAAATAGATGTGTAATATTTACTATTCCCCAAATCTCGAGTTTGTGATCTATTCAAAAGGGCATGATCACGATTATGGTCAAAATGTATTTTTCCGCTTTATATCTGTTTCTTTTTTATTATTATTATTTAACATTCAAAACATCTTAGCATTCAAATTGTAAGCAAAACATGATCTAAGCTTTGTTTACAAGCTCTGTTTCTCGCTCGCTTATAGCTCTACGACTGACAATCAAATATTGGTAAGTTGCATAACTGGAAAGCATTACTAGTAATTGTAAGTAATCAATAGAAATAGAAAAATTAAATTTGACCAAAATCGTGGCCATATCGCTTCAATTTTCAAAGGTAGTTGGTCACTTACATAAAGGGTCTAAAACGAATTTCGGAAATTCAGAACTTAATTTACACAACAGATAAGACTTCTTAATTTCTAATAATTCGGCCTCAATTTGAAATGTCTTTTCCTCCCTTACTAATTTTTTCTGCTCTTGTTGAAGTTTACTTATTTCTTGGCTGAGCTTTTCGTTTTCAACTCTTAGGTTTTTTATTTCCAATTCTTCTATGACTTCACATGTTGCCATCTTCTTCTTCTTTTTTTTAGGTCGTTCATCTAATTATTGAAATATGGACATATTTGCAAATACACACATACTTATAAACTAAGAATTATTAGAGTTGCATTGTAGTGTTCTACTTCTGTATTTCCCCGTTTTCTTGTTGCAAAAATATGTAGGTAGCTCACCCATCTTCCTGTTTGAAGATAACCCAAAGGTCATGCTAGCTGAAGATTCAGAAGAAGCTGAAGCATCACCGGTGCACGTGGTCTCATTCCCAGCAAGCGATTGGACAGATGGCGTTGGTTCTATAAAATTATATATTCTTTGGGGTTTTTTTTCAGAATGACGATGCAAGAACGTTAATATGAATTTTACTTTGACAATGTTCTACCTATAATAAATATAATATTTTTCATTACCATCGGAATCAATGCCCCCGACCAACCCAACAATATTGGGTCGGGTGTCCATTGCTTAGTACAGGGCTTCCTCCGCTTGAGTAAGGGGCGCCGATGGTGGACCTCTTTCTGTCTTTGGCCGGCGTATGCCATCAATTTTCTCTTTCGCTAAAAAGTTATGTTAATTATCAACAAAGTTTTGCTTACTAATATACAAAGTCTTAAACTTTAAATGCCAATATATACCTCTTTGTTTGATGTTGTCATATTTTTTGTAGATGGAATCAGACGTTCTGTCATTTTTAAATTGTCTAAATAAAGTCAAAATAAGAAGAAGAAAATAAACAATACACTTTGTGCTTAGCAAACATTTGGAATTTCGTTTTTCTAGAATTTATTTATTTTTATTGATGTATGGATTTAAACAAAATCTTAACATGACTTTTATAGATCTATATTTCTGAAAGAAATTACTGGTATTAATTAAATTGTGTGTTTTATATGTTAAGTCAGGTTTAATCCAAAGAAAGGGGCGCAGATACGATGTATATTTTTGCGGTCTGGGATCACGTAACTATAATATGCATGTATGCATGTATGTTATATACATTGTATGCTAGTGCAATAAGATCAAAGTGTGTTTATGATTTAAGATGTGTTATTACAATTTAATGAAGTATAAAGAATGCATTTTTATAAACTGTACGCATTTCCTATTATTAAAAGTAGAGCACACGGCCAGTTATGATATAGGACTGGAATATACTGGGGTAAAATTTGTGTATACACCTACATGTACTAAGGGAGGTTACAATGTAACGGGAATCGTCTGGTCAAAACAACCGACAAGCAAGTGAAATACATATAGATATCATAATACTTACAAGTTCAGAGTGTCTGCTATCGACTTCCAGGTCTCTTCTTTTATTTTCCCGTGCTTTCCCTTGACCCCCGCCCCTTTCATTTTCCCAAACAACCGTTCTTCAAATTTCATAACCTCTTCTATTAGAATTATCTCCTCTTCACTTGTCCAATTAGCCCCCCGTTTCCTTTTCTCCGCTGTTATTAACCCAAGTATATCTTTTTCAGCCATTTTACAAAGAAATAACAAACAGACGACATATATTTTATTGCGTACAATCATTACGTAAAAATTCCACGAAAATGCTCGATATTATTAATGTAACAACTCAACTAAGTTGAGGGGAAAAAATACACCTTAACTGAGGCGATCCTCAGTGTAATTGGTGACGGTGATTTGAGGGAAACCTCAGTTAAGGAAACCTCAAGGGCTTAAGTTGAGTACTGAGGTTGAGGGAGAGGAAAGTTTGGTGACGGCGGAGCCAGAACGTGTTCACTTGTGATATCAGTACATCACAGGAACAATGTTTTCTATAGAACTCTAACTATAGGGCATCTCTCTGGTATGGAGGAAGGGAGGACACCTCTATATTCTAGCTACATATGTTCGTAGTTTGTTGTCACTATTAATGCCTAGATATAATCATATAAACTTCAAAATCATTTGATTAAAAAATTCATATAAACTTCCAACTTTTGCCTTTACGACCACAATGAAATAGGAATTCGTAAAAGCTTTTTGACGAGAAAAAAAAAATATATTCTAGTGCGTACAGAACTTGCAATACTTTTTTTCTGTTTTGGTGCACTACTTATGTCCAAAAATCTAATATTTAAAAAAGTAAGTATATGAATGCGATTTAAATGTTTAACGCACATGTCAATGCATTTTTAATGACATTCGGATAAATACCTTTTTTTTTTTTTACAAAAGATAATCAGTTATGATAGAGAGAGGCAGATTGAAATGATGTAACAATTGTTTGATGTGTATACCTGTTATAATGTATTCACTGCCAATATTGAAGAGCGAACTGCATGCTGCATCGTTAGAGGATGTAAAGATTTGGACACCTTTTGAAATAGCTAACTCCCTGCAAATATCATACAACAGATGCTTACAGGCCATATGTTTTGTTCTCTTATTTGATAATGTTGTTTTCTTTTAGTTTGATTTTTCTTCATTCTTCTTTTGTTTTTGCTTTTTTAGTTCTATATCGCGCATATCAGACAGGCATTGCCAGTCTACGCTTCGGAATCCAAAACGAGGCTAAGGTAGGTTGAGAGCGTAAACAAAAATGGCGGCGGATAAGGTGAAGCAAGCACTGCTGCATGCTGCGTACCCTTTTGCAACGGATATAGAAGGATGAACTCAGAGCTGTCATTCCAAACACTCCCGACTGATCTTGAGAGTAGAATGATAGAAGTAGATGGATTTCGGCCATTTGGAGAGATCTTGGACTTTTTTTTTGCGTGAGTGTCCGTGATTGCTGGGTTGTAAAGTTATCTAATTTTCTCATGTTCTTACGAGAAAAACGTTCGTGTTATAGTGCGCCAGCATTTTGATAGAAATCTAAATGCATTTAAAAGCTTGATTAACAATATTTTAAAGTCGGTTGACCTGTCTAAATGACGAAATAAACCTATGAATAGCATTGTGTGCATAGTACTTGCACATGTTTTATGATTTTTGTACATGTAGCTAGGTTGACTTTAGGCCCCTAGTATGACCAAATATACTCATGAAGTTAATATCAATATTTTTATTTTATCGTTTAAATGACATATAGGAAAACTTTATTTAGTTGTTTTTAAAATAAAAAGTTAGGCTACTAACTTTTTTATCCCAACTGATCATAACTGAATTATTTTTTAAGACTAGCTATTATATTTACATTAGAGTTGTTTAATTGTTCTCAACATTTCAAATCTGAAGACTTTTAATTAAGTGGACATCTTTAATAAAACCCTTGAAAATATTTAATGCCATTTATTAACAATTGTCTTGCTGGTGGTGCTGTTTGATATTGTTGTAGTTTTCATCCAGAAACACTTGATTCTGGTAAAAAAAAACAAAAAAAAAAACAACCCAAACAAAACAATTCCCATAGTATTATAATAACATATCAAACTCTGAATGATGTCGAGTACCCCTTCCCATGCATTATTTTTCGCTTTCATGCGAAATGCATGAGAAAGTTTTAAGCACTATTTTTTTTTTAAATTTCAAGTTCTTTATTTACTAATACTAAGGGCCCTCAAGAGGCAACAGAAAGATTGTACAATAAACATTCACAATACACAATAAACATATACACAAGAGCAAGGCTGTCACAGCACTTTTTGTTACAGGGACCGGGTCCCTCCCATTGGGAAAATTTTTGACATTTTTTGTCAGATTGGAAAATTTAAGATACTTTATATATTATCAAAAGGACTGGAGTCACTGGGCATCTATATCATAACATAATGTTTTGTTAACTTCTAAATATTGAAGTTTTGCGGTCAAATTTTACTTGAACACAATTTTTTATATATAAAATGTAAAATTTGTGATATGTTGGAAATGTGTAGAATGCTTATAGGTAAATTGGGAAATTAAGGGGGGGGGGGGGGTTCCAGCTGAGAAGGGTCTTTTTACTAGACCCAAATCTATATATTTTGAGTTAAAATAATACCCTGTATTAAATATGCATATTACCGGTAAATATAGAAATATAGTATAATACATAATATGCTACAAAAATGTTTAAGCTGTTTTCTTTCAATCATCCAACTCTTTCCCTCTTCAGGGCTGTCAATCTTTTTGATTTGACATGCTTACTTTTATTGTCTATAAATGTGTGTAAACTGCAGTCAAACATTGCTTGCTGACTGGTAAACTTGTTACTAGATACCTTGTGTCATTATTATAATATAGGAGTATATGTTAATTTTTTTTTACAGATGTGTCCGTGAGCATAGTTCAATTAACACTGCAGACTCATGGAAAAGTTCGTGAACTAGTTACATAGATAAAATGATAGATAGTATAATTTATTAATATTTACACTCATTTGAAGTGAGTAGAGATTATTGTACATATTACATGCATACATTTTTTTTTTGGAAACTATGAGCTATTGCTTTCGATTGTGTTTAATTTCGATTGTGATTAATTTGTACATATATAACATAATGCAAGATACATGTATATTGAGTGATATATCATACCAGTTTTAATTTATTTAGTGTTAGGGACGTGAGGAAATGTACTCACTTGATCATTAGACTAGTCCCAGAGAAAGGTCTATTTAATGTGTATTATGTAATATGTATTAGTTTGTCGAGTTCATGAATTTAAGTGCATTTTTATTATTTTTCAAAAACTGTCAAGTTTAGATATGGATCTTCAAGGAGATGTTTTGGACCTCATGGTTGATGAAGATTTTAGTTATAAAGATGGTCCTCACCTTGACCAGGAGTAGAGCTATGTTGCCAGCATGGAGTTCCCCTCTGCGAATTTCAATTTCCGAGGAACTTTCCTATCGAAGGTGAAATTCTAACTCACTGGGAAGAGCGACATGTTCAATAGTGGGTATGCCCTCATCATGCTGTCATGTGCTGGTCCACAGGTCAGAGGATGTTGGATATGAAGAGACACTTTCCATATAAAATTATCATATCCATAAGGAGACAAACCCTACCATCTTGGAGGCAACTATTGCCAAGGCAACCAGTCAGATGGTTATTGCCACAAATTTCATTGACCCGGACTCTTCTGGTACATCTTTAGCCAGGCCGACAGATGGTTACGCAGTACAGCCACAGATTTCATTGATCCTGGACCCCTCAATTACACTTCTGCCACCACTTGCATTCCTCGTAGGCTTTCGACATTAGATGCTAGATTTCCCTCGACGGTGAATGCTGCTCCCTCAACTGTGGAGATTTTTCACCCAGTACTGGTCCTTCCTCATTGGTAGAGCTGTCCTTTTGCTCATTGGTGGAGCCGTCTTCTCGCTCGTTGGTGGAGCATTGCCTTTCGATGGAATTTTACAACAGTAGCAACACAGACAGACCACATTAAGAAAATATGGTTTTCTGATTATCTACAGAAACCCCAGTCTAGATTACACATGCAGACTCATTTGGATGATGACTTTAATATTTCGACCATACCTTCCAGTGAAGACTCTCCATAATTTTATATCGTAAAATTTTATGAAAGGTGTCAATTTTAATGAAATTTTATAAACTTTCATATGTGAACTTTAATCAGAATCATATTATTTTGCTGTGTGACTTAACATGTTTGTTATTGTTATTTAAATGTTTTGTTTTAATTATTGCATTTATATTTATTAAAAATTTTCTTATATATCTTACTTGAATATTATCGGTTTTTAGATTTGGCAACCACATGTTATAAATATATAACAAATTCTTTATACTTTGAGTCAGTTTAAAAATACTGCGTACAGTTTTATTATTTTTTTTTTTAAGTTTCAGAGATAATAATTAACACACAGTATATACTTAAGTATTTTTCTTTTAAAATAATGTTTGCAGCTTATATTATATTGAAAATCATGTAAATTCTTTAAATATATTGATAGAATACAGGAGTCGACAGTCTTATCAATAAACAGGAAATAAAGTCAAACTTATTAAAACATAGACGTGAGCCACAGGGTCTAGTGTAGTAAAATAAAACACAGTTTAAAAAGTAAGCAGATTCTACCTCGGAAAAAAAATAATAACGTGCTCACGAAGCGAAGCTCATGGTTGGTTTTTGACTTTCGATTTCTTGGGGGAATTTTCAAATTAAAGACAATTAAACATTATTAAGTGGGATATATAAAAAAAAAATATTGGTATTCAATAAAAACCGATATTACAAACAGATCGTCGTTTAGTTTTTGTTTATTCTTATAAAGTCGGCCCCCTTCATGGGAAAAATAACCCACCTCTGATTTTTACATACTTTAAAAGTTTTTGTAGCCTTTGTTTATTTCTTTTCTGCTAAGACTGACCGCTGACTTTTTTTTTATCGTTTCTTTTAAAAATCCGAATGTAAAAGAGGATACGACATTCAAATCACGAGTAGAGTTTGGCGACGCTTTTATATAAATATATTTTCCGCCATACTTGCGTTCTTCGATACCGACCTTAGCCTCGTTTTCAGTACGATATAAATATTCATGACTATCTTAATAAGAATGGTGTATTGACCGAAGCGAAACGACTGAGCTTCCGAGGTCGATATTACTTTTCTGTGTCTTTTGTCGATATCACTTTCTGTGTCAATATCACTTGACATGCGTCCTTATAGCCACATATTTATTGTACAATGATCTCTATAATAGGTATATTATATAATCAGCCGATTAGAAAGTCATATTTAAAATAACTCGCAAATGTAGAACATTAACAAAGCTCAGACAATCAGATTTCTGTGATTTTCTTACAACCAATAAAAGTGACAAAATTAATTGTTTTATATAAGTTAGTCAAGCACTAATGTGTCTTAATAGTATGTACAGTACAGAGCCCTGGTAAATTGAGCAATGCTATAACCATAGATTACTCATACGGTACTGTATAGAGTACATATTAAATAAATTATAGAATATTTATTAATTAAAAAATACATATTTGATTTAATGCCAGTTTGTTTGCATTTTTTTTTCACTTAAATAGCCGATAAATGCTCAACGAGTATGTTTATATGGAATTTGAAAAAACACAAAGTCTTTTATGATTAGCATGATATTATAACTTTATAGAAAGATGTGATTTAAGGAAACAAACATTTTGAAAACTATGTCGAATTTGGTGTAATAATAAAATATACTAGTACATTACAAGTATCGATAAGGTCTTAATTACTGGTGTATTATTCCTTGCTATCATGATACATTTTGGCAGGTTTTGAGTGACATTAGTAATGATTAGATTTTGTGTTTAAATTTTTTCGTTGAGAACAACGCAAAATGTAATATTGCACAATCTGAATCAGGGAATGTATTCTTATTTTTTGGAATTTGAAGCAAATGCATTAACAAAATTTTAAAATTTCAAGACGAAATTGATGGATCTATGATTTATTATTTATTTTCCGGTTTCGGTTCATTCTTTTTCGGTTCGTGCTGGTTTATGTTATTATGTTAAATGTTATTTAAATTCAAGTCATGGTCACAGGATGAGCTTGTGTTATCCATCTAATTGAATGATAAATAGAATGTCGGACAATGTTAGGGATGACTAAATACCACAGCTACGTTTGATTGCACGCAAAAATTGCCTGTAAACATCTATATAAAATATTAATTTAAAAATGTACCAGTCCGTGAAAATTAATCAAAATAAACCACAATACTGAAGTATGAAGAAGGATGATTTCAACGATAGAAGTAGTTTAAAATATTCAATTTACAGTGTACAATTTCGTATTTATCATAAAAACCAATTTCAAATAATGTTTTTTTTTTATAAAATAATAATTTCACAATGCACCGGCGTACCATTCCATGTAAATTAAAAAGATGCAGAGAATTGCAATGATTTTTTCTGAATTTTTACCTTTGTACCTTTTCGCGAAAATCATCAAAATGGTGCAAGAGATTGCAATTAAGAAATCTATGAATTTTTAGTAAACATAGTGTTTTTTCTGTATAAAATATTCATTTCATAATGTATATTTCGTGTAAATCAATCGAAATCGGGGGCAGGGAGTTGCAATAAAAGATTTTTCTTAATTTTAAGATTAGTTTTTTTTTTTTTTTTTTTGGGGGGGGGGGGTGTTTAAAATATTCATTAATAATGTACCATTCTATGTCAATCACTCAAAATTGATGCAGGGAACTGCAATAAACTTTAAGTAAAACAAAAATGTGTTTTCTTTATAAAATATTAATTTTAAATGTGCCAGTCCGTGTAAATAAATCAAAATAAATCCCAAATGATGCAGATGACTGTAATGAAAAAATTCTCGGAAGTTTAAATAAAAAGGCAATTTTTCCTGTATATTTAAAGACTTTGCCTCGTGGACGTTGATAAATGAAAAATAAATTGTTGTACTTTGTTCAAATTACAACATATAGGGAGAATTTTCGACACAAATTGACAAAAGTAATTTAATGCAATCAACAATAGGGTTTTAGCAGTATATCCAATAACAATGAACTATTTTCTGATCAGTTTGTTATATCATACGTACTAATGAACCCTGGGTGAGGAGTTTTTTGTGATGGTAAAGGTGATCTACTTATTACTGTTACGTGTGTCATGGCGCCATAGCTTCAATGAGCAACTCACCGACGCACAAAAAGAATTAGCCTTATTAACTCTTTATATTCAACATCATTTAATTTAGAAATAAATAACTTTAAATGATCATCATTTCCTAATCAATAAACATCCGAGTTGATTTAACATACTCGCCCAATCCATCTAATTCTAATTTGACATTTTCATATTTAAATCATCAACACCTTCTGTTCACACGGGGGGGGGGTTTTCTGAAAAAATCTGTTATTTGTGGCCAAACTTTTCTTCTTTTCTGGAGCTTTACATTTAGGGTCGTCTGGAGAATCAACACAGTATCTCTCAAATTAAACATAATTTCGATTAATTATACATGCAATTAATATTAACGCAGCCTTGTAAATTATGTATGCATTAATAAAAGGAAGATTTCCCTACGGGTCTCAATGTAGGCGTTTTCAAGATAAAGATCATATTCAATGCTGCGTCAGACTATTTCACAAATCTTAATGTAAAGGAACATTGAAAGAAATCCATAACTTTATCTTTTTGGCGTTACATGTAAGTTTTTAGAGTTTTGCGTTTGATGGTATCTATCACAAAGAATAGCATCGTTTTAATCGACGAACAGCGGTGAAAGTTCAAGAGGCAAACGCCAATGCAGTGCTTTTACATGTATAGGCGTGAATTCCTCTAATGAGTTGTGGGCGAATATACTTAACTAATTTTTAATTAATTGGTTACTGAGGCACTGCATTAAAAATCGAAATAAATTTAGGAATGCACATTAGATTTAGGCAATATTAAAAGAAACTTATTTTATGTACAATTTTGATGCTATTACCAACTTTGCTTTTTAGACAAAAGTAAAAATTCATAAAAATAAAGATTAATTTGTACGAGAATTTTTGCGTAAACATTAATTTTAACGTTTAAAAGTGTTTCTTTTCTAAATAAGATGTTGTGTTTTAAATACAAAATAATAAAAAAAAGTCAAGACTCAATGAAATTGAACACACCCGATTAATACACAATAAGTATTTTCAACTACCCTGTACTGCTCCACTAATGCACATGCAAATAAAACCACCATTATTGAAATAGACAATTAATGAATAACTACATAGTAAATTAAAACACAACAAATTGAAAGTTGGAGAAAAAGGCAGCAAATGTTAGTAGGAGTCAAGGGAGACAACTAGCATACCATAAACAGACGGGCAAACTAGTGTCCTCGCTTAGATGCGAGTGCCATGCAACCCCATGCCTGACACACATGGTGGCAAAGCACACTAGTGCCCAGTCTTTACACCGTGTTCCTGGCTTGCTACCTGATTTATCACTTTCACACCAACCAGCATGTAGCCTCTCCTCCTATTTATAGAGGTAGAGGGGAACTGACACTGAAATGCTGCAAACGCCAAAAATTTACCATTACAAGGTATTAAATTACTAGTATTCCACTAGAACTACTCAATGGCATTTTAAATTCATATTCATATATAGCCATGAGGCACCCCTCATGCTTTGATGCTGATGAGCAGAGACAACAGGTTAAGCATGATGCAGTGAGATTATCTCACTTGACCCCGCCACAAACATCAAAATGAAGCTACCCACCAAATCTTTGCACCCAGCGGAATAGTTTTGTCATTTCCCTGAACAACGTAAAGTTAACTTATCTTGAATCACTATTGCAACTTAATGATGAAAGGGTACTGATATAGCATATCAGAAAGAAAAGAATAATACTGTACAGCATTTATAAAGCAAAATGAGTTTTTTAATCGACATCTGAGTTTTAAGTTACTTTATCTACATTTGTACGATAATTGTTATCAATGTTTAATTGTATGGCAGTAAGAGTAATAAATGATGTATGTATTAAGGAGAGGACACTCTAAGTAATGAAAACTTCTGTCCTCTCCTTTTGACATATTTGGTCAATAAACTATGTTCAATTCGATACATTTGTACTTAGTTTATCTAAACCGTCTCGTGAATTTCTTTTCAATATATTTTTTCAAACTCTAAGAAATAGAGTTTTAATTGAATTGAGACAATAAGAAAATATCTAAATTATTTCATAGAAAGGTTTCTAAAGCTAAACACCTCTCAATACTAAAATTTATTGATTGTAAAAAGGAATTTCATTCATATTAGATTAAATCTTTCAATTAACAGTGCACTGTTATACACACCAATATAAACTTACATTGAATCATTATGATAATTGTTTTAAAGTTTGAAATCCACTTTCTGAGAAATGTGTCATTAACCCGTAGATTAATTATGAACTGCATGATGGAAAGTTGCACATTAAAAACAGCCTAATTACTTCAACAAAGTTATGGGCCGGAGTTCATTGGCAAGATATCATAATGTCGACCCTTTAAAAAAAGATTTTCCACAGAAAAAATTCGAACTGATCAGTACTGGCAAAATGACGTTTTGTATATTAAAATACGTTTACACTAGAAACATTGTAGCTGAATTTTATATATGGAAAATAAAACGTGAAAATCTGTTATACTGACTGATCCTTACGATGTCTCAGATCGAGTGTTTTCAAAAAGCCCAGAAAGAAAAGATCAGACCTTCTAGACGAGTCCATTGTCCATTTAAAGATTATATTTGAATAAGATATTAAAACTCAATATACAACTCGTATACTTTTTATATACCTTACAATTTGTAACGCCTGACCAATTGTCGGAGCGTAGTTTGTTGATAGCTGATCTCTCAAGCGATACTGAAAAGCAGAGGAAATAATATTAACTCGGTACATCGGTAGCAAACAATTGTTATCAATTATTGATGAAAAAATTTAAGGACTGAAGCTTCGATTAATTAAAAATAGTAAGCATTATTGAAAAGTCAATTGCATTATCTTATAAATATATATAAAGGTAAATGTACAACAACTCCTAATTTTGAACAATCATGCCGTTTGTCTTGGTGATTTTTACTTTTTCGGTTACTATGATGATATCTGCGTTTTCAGAACCCAACAACCTTAGAGTTGCCTATATGCAGTTTTTTGACATAGAATTTCGCGTTCCAGAAAATCGACCTTTATTTAATGAGACAATTCCATTAATACAGTGCATGGTTCTCTGTGTATCTATGCAATCATGTCTGTCTGTGTTTGTATCAAAGGGAGAAACGTGCAAAGGATACCACTTTACACATCGCTATCTAACGGGACTACAGTTTTGGTATTCCGAAGAAGAAACATATTTCTACAAAGGTAATGATATATTATACATTTATTGCATGAAGGTGAGAGAAATATGAAGATTTATTCCCCTAAGAAAAATCATATTTCCCGAGGGCATCGCCCGAGGGAAATATGATTTTTCTTGGGGAATAAATCTTCATATTTCCCGAACATTCATGCAATGAAAGTTTTATTATACCGAACAACATATGATTATACAAATACGTCGATTTCTAATTTTCAAATTAATTGTCAAAAGCAATAACGTCGTGATTGTTTGGGATTTTTTTTTTTTTTTTGTTTTTTTTTTTTTTTTTTTTTTTTGGTTATTGTCTCTCTTTTTTTCATAAAATCGAATCAAATACTAATGTAGTAAAATTGGTTTTAGTGATTTAAAGAGAATTTAAATGATTAAATAGTTTTGCTTTATTCATATTTGTCAACATCGTATGCTCATATTGGCTTTTTCATACCTTTGGAATGAAAAATCCCGAGATTTCCGAAGAGGTGAGACACGATATTTATTCCCCGGGAGACACGACGTTTAGTTCGCCCTGTCACGCGACTCCCTAGACCAATAAGATGACGAGTTATATAGAATATTCATATTGATGTATAATAAAAATATATGTATACATATAATACATGGCTTCAGGGGCAACATACCCCGCTACCAATATGTTTGCCCGGAGAGAACATATGTTCTGGTATTGTCGTCCGAAAAAACATGTGATATATGTTATATTATTAATAGTGGGTTTTTTTTTAAAATCAAAATCGGTGTATAAACATATTGGTTTCATTAACAAATGTACCTTATTAACAGGTGTTCATATCTTACAAATAAGTGTACATTTTATCTTTAAAAAAAGTTGATTAGTGCTTTTCTGTTCAATAAAAGAAATATTTAACTTTAAGTTAATTATTTCAAAGGATACATTCTAAATCCATTGTATTTTCCCTTAACACAGTTTCTTGACTTTTGTTGAGACTCTGATGAGATAATGTACCATACACGCATTTGCGAAATTGTGTTGAATATATCTTATATATCTTCATATTTGCAATTGTAATAAGTATTCATATATGAACAATTATTTTCGATGTATGAATATATTCCCGAAACAGTTTGCAGTAAAATATTTTCATTTTAATCTTTAGTTAACTATTTCAAAAGTCGGAGCTAGCTTATTTGGATGTTTTTCACCGCATGAAAGTCTCAGCATTAGTTAATTTATTATCGAACTTCGAAAAAAACCAACAACAGTCAATTGTTTTTGTTTAGGTACAGTATTTCTATATTAAGAAAAATAAATCTTTTATACAACATATTTGTAAAACTGATATTAATTGCGATATGTGAAAATCTCGATGTGTTTGCTAGAAATGATAAATAAATCTATCATCTAAAGAAAGATTTTAGATTTAATCAGATAAAAAGATAACATCCATGTTTGCCAGATTAGTATCATGTTAACTTTGGTTTGCAGGACATGAATGTAACACACTTGGTTACACCTGGAATTCAACTCACCAGTATTGTTACAAGTATCAGCATACGAGAAAAAGTTATGAAGAAGCACGAACAGCATGTAGTCAAGACGATCCTAGAAGTCACTTATTTCTCGTGGACTCGGAAAGTGCCATTGTGTTTTTACAATATATCATTGGTAATAAGCGAGATCAATTCTTTTAAAAAAAATTGTTTCACGAACTCTCAATATTATGTACTAAGACAATATTTGCATTAGTTCAATTGTGTTAAATTTTAAGGACTTCGATTTTTTTAACTTACATTTTAAAGCTTATTATTAAATGCATACATCTAAAAAAAAAAAAATGAAAGTAATTGAATGCATGAGACAGTTAATAATCAATTAATTTTATCCACTGTAGTTCATGTTAAAAATGTCATTTAATGAAATAAAAACGTAATTAGTCTCAAAAGAGCGTGGGTGTTTGATTTTGGGGGCTTTTTATCATTATTTTT
>WFKH01003881.1:61159143-61169720 GCA_016163765.1 Magallana hongkongensis
ACATGTCTTAACAAAATATTTTTCAGAAAAGAGATAAACAAAGAAAACCAGAAAAAATTACGACGTTTTTTTAATCTCAATTTTTGGGTCCAGGCGAGCTTCGGTGCCTTTCAAGCTAGATCAAAATGAAAATAAAATTACAAATCTACAATCTTTCGTCTACTATCCCTGAAAGTTTGAACTCAATATCTTTTATAGTTTACGAGAACTTAGAGGGACAAGCCACCCCTCTGAAAATCGCTAAAACGTCCATTTCTCAAAAACAGAAGTGACGTCATCAATAAAATGAAAAACCTATAAGGTTCAGATCACTATCTATCAGATCTGAAAGTTTTATGAAAATCGGTCGAGCCGTTTCTGAGAAATCGCGTGCACAAAATTTGTAAGAAAAAAAAAGAAAAATAATAATAACTAGATACGATCTCGTTACGAGTAACGAGTAGGTCTTCCGTTCAATTTTTTAAACGATAAATTAAAATATTAATGGAATTTCAAAATTCCCCCTCAACCCCTCCCTTTCAAATAATGTATATGATTGTCAATATCATTTACAATGCTTAAGAAAGTGTTTTGCTTTTTCATCTACAGCACATTAAAGATTTAAGATTTTAGTTCCCTAAAATCCCAAATTAGGTCATGAATGAGTGTGGTAAATAGTTTTACATACTGGTATTGTTATGATCAACAACTTTGTTTCTATAATGCATTAAAAAAATCTTGATTGTTTTTTAATCATTTGTAATAGAGTTATATTACGTCAGAATTAGGCGTGGCAATGGTTTTTTCTAATTGATATTGTTATGATCAACAACTTTGCTTTTATAATGCATTACAAAATCTTGATTGTTTTTGAATTATTTGTAATAGAGTTTACGAGTGTCTTGGCCCCTAATTAAAGGGGCCAGCCCCTTTTTCTTGATTTTGTTGAAAAGGTCTCACGAATACTAACATTTTTTGTTCTTACACCTATCTAAAATTGTTGTTCATTTTTGAGATACAAATGACTGGATATTTTAGGGGCCAGCCCTATAGATTCTAGACGGGAATAGACATTGGTGTTTTGATTAGTGGAATCGATTACAATCATTAATACAAACATCTTCTCTTCTACAATAATTAAGAAAATATGTCTCCTTCTCTAGATATATCGCGTCAAAGTTTAAGTACTTTGGCCCCTAAATAACCCTAATTACGTCATAAATGGGCGTGGCAATGATTTTCCCTGATACATATTGCTACGATGAACAACTTTGCTTCTAAAATGCATTACAAAATCTTTATCATTTTTAAGTTATTTGTAATAAAGTTTACGAGTGTCTTGGCCCCTAATTTAAAGGGCAAGCCCCTTTTTCTTGATTTCGTTGAAAAGAACTTTTGATTCTCTACCACTTTTGTTATATATGTCTTAACAAAATATCAACTGATAAAAAGATACAGATCAAAACGTATGAAAATTTTGAATAAAAATTCGTACCCAATTTTCGTGCCTTAGCGAGCTCCAAGAAATGGCGCCACTGGCGTAAAACAAAATAATAGTGCACAACTTCAGACTATAGACTACTTATCCTGAAAATTTCATAGTCATATCTCTGATAGTTTCTGAGATCAGCTCTGCACAAAATAGGTCGTAAAAAACTACAAAATGGCCGATAAATCGGTAACGGAAGTGACGACAACAAAAATTTCAAAAACATATAAAATTCAGATCATGACTAATCATCTTTAAAAAAATGGCTGAAATCGGCTGAATAGTTTTCGAGAAATCGCGTGCACAAAATTTGGAAAAAATAATAATAACGACACGATCTCGTTACGAGTAACGAGTAGGTCTTCCGTTTGATTTTTAAAAATGATACGATGATTTATCGATAAAACTTAGGATATAAATGACTGAATATTTAAGGGGCCACCCCTGTAGATCCTAAATGGGGACAGACATTGGTGTTTTAAATATTGGAATCGATTAGAATAATCAATGCAGACAGTTTCTCTTATACAATGCTTAACAAAATATGTCTCCTATTTTAAATATATTGCATCAAAAGTTAAGGACTTTAGTCCCTAATAAATTTATGAATGGGCGTGGCAATTATTTTTCAAACAGATATTGTTACGATCAACAACTTTGCTTCTATAATGCATTACAAAATCTTTATCGTTTTTAAGTTATTTGTAATAGACTTTACGTGGGTCTTGGCCCCTAATTAAAGGGGTCAGCCCCTTTTTGTTCATTTCATACGAAAGATCTTACAATTACTAAGATTTTTTGTTCTTACACCTATCTTGAATTGTTGTTCATTTTTGAGATACAAATGATTAAATATATATTAGGGGCAAGCCCTGTAGATCCTTAATGGGGACAGATATGGTGTTTAAAATAATGGAATCGATTATAGTTATTAATACAAGCATTTTCTCTTCTACAACGCTTAACAAAATATATTTCGTTCTTTACATATATTGTGTCAAAGCTTGAGAACTTTGGCCCCTGAAAATCCCTAATTACGTCATAAATGGGCGTGGCAATGAGTTTTTCGAATAGATATTGTTACGATCAACAACTTTGCTTCTATAATGCGTTACACAATCTTTATCGTTTTGAAGTTATTTATAATAGACTTTACGGGTCTATTGGCCCCTAATTAAAGGGGCCAGCCCCTTTTTCTTGATTTTGTTGGAAAGAACTTTTGATACTCTACCACTTTTATAATATATGTCTTAACAAAATATCAACTCATAAAAAGATATAGATCAAAATATATGAAAATTTTGATTTGAAGTTCGTACCCAATTTTCGAGCCATAGCGAGCTCCAAGAAATGGCGCCACTTGCGTAAAACAAAAACAATAGGCACAACTTCAAACTATTGACTACCTATCCTGAAAATTTCATATTCATATCTCTGATAGTCTTCGAGATCAACCGCTCACAAAATGGGTCGTAAAAGTTTACAAAATTAGTTGGAAACGGAAGACCTTAATTAATCGTTAAAGTAGGTAAAATTAACTAAATTATTGTTTATAGACATTACTACGTTAGTTAAATACATGTAGTTATTTCTCTCAGATTGCTGAAGAATTCGACCAATCAATAAACTAAATAGAACTGGGTCGTGTAAATTTCAGTCCTGTAGTTTTTCTATAAAGCCTTGAATTATCAATCAATTTTCGTAAGAATGAAATGGAATCATGCATGGGACTATGTAAATATACAGATGTAAATATTATATATTAAACAAGAACAAATTTACATCTGATAATCTTACAAGCTACTGAGCTAAATGTGCCTCAGGTGAACAAATGGATAACTTGACTAGTGATGAAAAAAATATGACCACGGGTACTTTTTTCGTTTTTTGTTTGTTGTTCCTATTTGATTATTAACACATAACGAAATTAAATCCATGACGGATTTTAACCTAAGTTTTCAATAGTACAGAGTTGTAATGTTCCTTTTTATTGATTCACAAACGTATTTACATCGTACATAAGATCACAATCACCATTGATATTACAGTACATGGATTATCTCAGGACATTCACATGTAAACGTTCCTTTAAATATAAACAAGTATTGAAATGCAGGACAATAGTTTAACCGTTATTACTAGTATATTGCTGTACATAGATCTGCTCACGGTAATTAAGACACGTTAACACCCCGGTATACACTCAATTTAGACAAAACATCAATCGCGTGTAACAGCAAGTTGGCGTGGGCAGGTTTAATTTCGCTGTCACGCAGGTCAACACTAATTTTCTCCACAGGTACACCATTTGAGAGCTATTTGAAGTTCAATATACTAGTATACGGAGTAGTGTTGTTCTAGTCGGATTTGATAAACAACGACAGAGGAAAGCCTGGCCGAGAAATAAAAGCAAATTTTCATACCTTTTAGCGAATAATAGATAAAACTAACATTTCTCCCAGTATTCTTTTGTTCCATTCTCAATTTATCACACCAAAATACTTTATTAGAGTTCTTAGATTTCTTATATTTTGAATCTGTTTACAATGCTTTCCGATCAAATTTAAACGACATTCAACTTTCAGTCATAACGTCATCAATGTGTAAATCTACGTAATTCAATTTGATTTGTGATAGCAATTGCTTCAAGTACTTTTTAAATGTTTTTGATATATGTTTCGTTGCTTAAATATTTGAATATGTACATAATAACTAAGATTTGTGATTTCACGAAATAAGATGTAACTTATACTCCATATGCTTCCTTAACATCCCGCGCTGTTTATGTACATTAACAGCATGTAGTGAATTTTACTTACTTTTTAAAATCAGTTTATTGATTTGTGAAGAGAAAGATGTAAATATAAAAAATAAAATGCTTCCTTTGATGATTCATGCGAGTTATGAAAGTAGCGGTCATTGCAGAAAAAAAATACATTTTTCTCCAATGTCACCAATATTTTGACATCTAAGAGTCGTCTTACAGATACGACATTTGTAAAATGAAATATTTGCTGATGTCGAGTATAACGTGTTTAAAACAGCGCTACATTTAGAAAAGAATGACTCAGAAATTGCGGTGTAGATATTCTCAAAAACACTCCGATTCTCATACATTTTAACAATTATTTTCAAAAGCTAAAAATAGTAAAAAATTTAAACATAAATCTCAATATTTGGAATAAGATCATTCGTAATATTTTACAGAAAAGGAAACATTTTTGAAGATTTTTCTTAGCCATACCCAAATAAAGAAGAAAAAAGATGCATAAAATTATAAAGATATTTAAAAAAAAAAACATGTCCCTGTTGATCTCTCAACTGATATAATAAACCACTCCACCAAAACGATACACATAAATCATATCGAAGTTAGTCTTAATTTTTGAATTGTCGCCCTTTCTGTAACTAGTAACTATTTATCATAGTATATAATACAATGGATAAAATAAATTCAATGCAATATTCATTAATATGTCATAAAGAGAAAGAAAGACTTATTGTTTTCGAAAATATTAAAGTCTCTCCACCTTATTATGTTTTAAGGTTTCAAAGAATTTTTCTCAATTAAATCGATAAAGTGTTTTTCCTTTGATTATTGAAGTAGATGTTTCAAATTTTGTACTAGACCTTGACCTTTGACATTAATGTCATTTTGATTGGCCAAGGTAGAATTTCTATACTAAGTGCTCTACCATGTATGGTCTAAAAGTTGTAAGTAATTCTATTGAAATTTAAACACTTTTAGGGCCAATAACTTCTTAGGGAAACCTTGGATCCTTTGGACATATAAACAGAAGATATTGGTAAAGATTTCAAAAGTCTGTCTGTTATTCTTTTATATAAGTAACTTAAACAAGCATTTTATACAATAGAGGCAATATCTCTATAGATATTTCAAGGTTGGGGCTGAATGTTTACGTTTTGAAATGTCATAAGAAATCCTATTACATCATTGAAATAGTTATTCTTTACCAACCTAAACAAAAGAAATATAAAGATATAAAGGCGCAATTAAAATAAAAATGCATTTTCGAATGACCTCGAAATCTGATCATCACGTTATTTGATCGGCAAACTTATATGCTTCCAGACCAAATGGTCCATCGTCTTTACAACGAATGGTTGAAAATTTGTATTTCTATTTACATTAAGAAATGTTCAGGACAGACTACTGTTGGAAGGGGAGATCAGATCCTTTCTGTGTGAATAAAATGTGTAGAGAACCTTATGAGTGAACTTAAAGACTGTGGTAAAAGTTTCAGGCTTCTGTCTTTTATATATGGTTTCAGAGGAGTAGCAATAACAAGAATGTTGTACATAAAGAACAATTACTGTATAAGTTCTTGGACTTTTAAGGCAAACGGTCTTCTGATGGCATTATTGTAATGGCCTATTACGTAAAACAAAAATCATCATATCTTATAAAGAAAAAGCCTGTTTGAGAAAAATATAAACGGGGGATAAACCTCCTTTTAACAAAAACTTTATATAAGTAACCCATGTACAGTATTAGTAAAATAAATGCCAACACATTTGTTTATAAATCAACTACTGGGGAAAAAATCTATATCAACAAACAAATTTTGAATGTGTGGTTTTTAGAGAGATAAAGAGAAAAGCCATTGTATATTTTTAGGATTGCATTTTTTTTTAACAGAACCCATACTTGGTCGATTTCGCAGATGACCATAAATGTACGGATCAAGAGAAAAATGGTTACTGACAACAGATATAGGTTTAGTAAAATAGCGTAAGTATTTTTAAAAAAAATTGCCAGTGGCAAACCCAGGCTTGTCGAGGAAATCTATATAATCAAGGAAAAAAGAGTGATAAATAAATACATGTTAAGTGTTTTAGAATTCGCAATTTTAATAATCAAATTTTGAAAATTTATATACAAAAAAGATTAGATAATAATAGTTGATATGACGTCAAATTATCTGACATATCTGCGATCAAATATTCTAAGAAATATTGACTTTTAAGAGCGATACATTACTTTTACAAAGACAACCATCAAAAGCATTATGAGAAAATGCCACCCATATAGAAATGTTTTACAATTCATAAAAAAATTCATTTAAACAATTGAATGATTTCTTTGGTGAAGGTTGTCATCGAAATATTTTATTTTTTCTTTAGAACAACAGGAATCATCTGATTATTCATTCAACTGTCTGTCTGTCGGTCTGTTTGTATATTTATCTGTTTTTCTTCCCTCTCTCTCTCATTATCACTACACATTTCTTTTCAATAGTTCATTCATAAACGTTTCAGGGATTAAAAAAGCGTAAAAAATATAGAATTTTTATATGAATGAATAAACTTTATTTATACCCCTCTGTTATTTAATCGTCAAATAAGAATGATTTGAACATATGTAAACTGTTGACACACTAATTAAAAATACAATTAAATCAATTCTAATTTTGAAGCTGCAACGGTGTGAGAATACAAATTAAAAAACAGAAACTCTTACAGTTTCTGGCGTAATATTTTTTTTTCAAATAAATTGTAGGATAAAGTAACAATAGAGGTGAAATGCGAGTATAAAAGTAACTTTTCGATAGTTTTATATACACTGTATTTATTCGTTAATAAAAATTTCAGGTGATTACAAACGGACTGATAAACAAACAAACAAATCATTTACATCGTGAAACGAAGTTCATACAGATTAGAACTGTATAGAGTGGCTAAAGTAAAAAAAGTGACTTTTTATAACATTGAAGACTGGGGAAAATTCAGTGTATTAAAACAAATCCGTAACAAGCTTTTTTTTCGATATGCAAAATATAAGGTTCTGTCAATGCAAGAAATCGACCAGATGAAACAATTTATCATTGTTTTTATTTAAACAGGTAAATTCAATAATAACTTGCTGAACCAGAAAAAGGATGTACTTTTAAGATGTGTTATTACTTCAAAATACTAAAATATTTGTCACTTTATCTTCGTTTATTATGCTGCTTATGATACACACAAAAACATTCATCATTTTAGACAAAATTATTTTCATTCAAAACAAAACAGAATACATTACAAATTCATGGATGATTGATTTGGAAATGTCGATTCCTAAAATAGATTTCATCGTTTAATTATTTTTATAAAGAGTCTTAAAACTGGTTTATTCTATAGGTGGTTTCTATGGAACAGCTGACGTTCTTGAAGGTAGTCTATTTTGTGGAAAATTAAGTACACAATGTAAAATGTTAAATAAGTTTAAGTTTTTAGTTTAAATCTAAAATTTCCTTACATGTTCTAAACAATTATGCATTTGCAAATTGGGTATTGTTTAAGCTATACATTGTCAAATCTAAAAATATGTCATATTTTAAAGGTATTTTAAGTATTGATTATTCTAGATCTATGCAAAAATTACATATAATTCGTGATAAAATTCGAAATGTATTATGATAATTAATCAAGAACATCTCGTGTTTCAGTTACGGGATAACTCAGGCTTTTATTTAAAAAAAAAAAACCTGAGGCCGCAAGAATTGAATAGATAAAATGCGATTTACTATATGTACAATATTTATGAGTAAAGATTTGAAATAAAAAAAAAATAATTTTAATTTATTTTAATACAGTTTCTTTTGTAAAACTATCTACGAATTCGAAATCGTAGAATGAAAAGCATAAAACAAGATGTAAATTAAAGGGTCATTGTACCTGTAAATCAAAGAACGTTTGTAGTATTTGTAAATAGAGCGTCACATCTCTGTTTCGAATGAATGAGCTAGGTTCGACACTCAAATTTATTATAAAGTAAATGTTCTTCAACTTGCTAAGGTCTATGGATTCTCGTGGTTGATATACCTCGGCTAATTATACCTGATCCTAAAAACCTACATATTTCACATTTGGATGGCGAGGTACCAGTCGACACATCAAGTTAACAAATATTGACATTTGTTTGTTTCCGCGAGGTTTTGAATCAGAAACATATTAAACATGAAATCAGCCCTTTATCAGTTAGCAACTATGTTGGAAGTACATTGTATTTATGTATGTGAGGCATTCAAGTTAATTTAATTCATATTTTGATACAATGAATGCATTTTGACTATGTACAACTATTTTAATTGTATCGATAAATTACACGAACTGTTACACTAGACATAAGAAAACGGTAATAAACTATACTGTAATTCACCCACTACATCTAAAAATAAAAAAAAATGAATATTCTTGCCAATGAATATATTTATCTGACGATTAATCGTAAGATATCAAGATTAGAAAACATTTGCGAACCAAATTCTCAAGTAAATAACAACCATAACACAATCGGAAGACGTTAATGAAGAATAAGAAACAGGAGAAAAACAGTAAGGTTTTCCACTGAAGATAGACAACTTCAATAAACATTACTTGTTTTGGTGTAAATGAAATGTCGTGGTATATTAAAATGGTTGATTTTTGTTTAAAGAAAACATGCTTGATAAATAAATAGGATTTAAACTATTTATAATATACATGACAAATCCTTTTAAACCTGTGAATACAGCCGAATATTTGTTTACATGTTTAGAACAAAAACCACCTTTAAAGTTATGATGATGAATTATCTCCATTTTTCAAATATTTCCTTAATTTCCCTTTTGTCCATCCACAGAAAGAAAACATTCAGGTTTCGTTGTTTACAAAACATACCTTGACATATTTCCAAAGTGTAATAAATCTTGTTATTAGGGCGTAAAGAACTTTTGTTTCTCTATTTCTCAAAACCAATTTTGGCGGGGAAAACGTCATTCATTATTGTTTAAGGAAATTCTAAATGTAAAATAGGATTTTAAAGAACATTTACCAATCAATTTCCCTCAAATTATAGGACATATATCTATTATCAGGTTTTATTTTCAATTTTAATCTACATACCATAAAGAAAACAATACTCAATGTTTGCATAAAATCATTACGAATATATGCGAAAACCCAAATAATCCTTTGTATATAGGGTTATTGTAACGATTTTTGTCAAATATTATTTTTCCGTTTTTAATGTTTACATTGCTTTCGTAAGGCCTTTATCATACTTTTCCAAAGTTTGAGTGTCAATGGTTCAGCTATAAGCAAGATACACAGCTCGCAATTCTTCGTTAATATATAAACAAAGTTTTGTTTACATTTTGTAAGTTAATAAGAACATTCCAGGTGAAGACCTAAATGAATGTGACAAACGCTAGGAACTGTTTATTTATATTCAAAATGAAGTAGCAGATAGATTGTAAACAAGAACATGGCAAGAACCTTGTTTACGCAACAAAGAGTTGTGAGATCTGTTTCTTACTTAAAACTTTACGACTGACACTCAAAATCATTTACAAAATGCAATACTGAAGCATTGTAAACAATAAAATTAGACAATTTAATTTTGACCAAAATCTTGACCATGCCCCTTTAATTAATATGAAAAACTTTAGAAAAAAACAACACATTTTAAATATCTCATGACCATTTGTATTCTTTTGGAATATGAAGGTAGCAAGTTCATGTAAGCGTTTAGAATATGATTATAGTGTAACTAATAATAATACTTATTATTATTATTATTATTATTATCATCATTATTATTTAATATTATTATTATCATTTGTATGACCATTGATGTGGATAACACTTATACGTAGTCGTGATTGAAAAAAACCTAGAAATCAATCAAAATCAATGCAAGTAAAAAGCAAAACAACTTATTTTCATTGTTTATGTTTCATTTTACTTTCACAAAGCGGGTATGTTTTAAAAGACGAAGAGGAAAACAACCATTTTTATTATATCTAAAATAGGAAAATTATATATTAAATTTCTAACATTAATCATTCTAATATAAGATAAGATTATTGGTCACACATTCTATCTATCTTGTATGCAAGTAATGACGATTTGTTTATTTAAAAAAACTAACAAAAAAAAAACTAAAATAAAAAACAAAGAAATCCCACGTTTTATTATATTTTTTAAGAGAAAAGGGAAGAAAAACTCCGAGGATACATCATTTGTATGAAATGGATGAGTGCGATTTTAGACCAATGCATCTTATCTTGGAATTTGGTTTTCCGAGCCGGGTCCACAACTATATATATATATATATATAATA
>WFKH01003881.1:61169820-61188754 GCA_016163765.1 Magallana hongkongensis
TATATATATATATATATAATTATATATATATATATATATATATGAACCTGTTTCGCTAAAAATGAAAACATTACTCTGTCGCAAGACCAACATGCAAACACTTGTGATTATTTGCGTTTTGGCCTCCGTATTGACCTTCTCTGAAGCTTGTTCGTGTACAGCTCTACATCCCCAACAACTCTTCTGTGACGCAAATTTCGGTATGTATTTAATTTTCTGTTATTTATCTGAAACTCTAAATGCATTTATTTAGAAGGTTACTAGTAACTTGTTGTAGTAATTCAAGAACAAAATCCGACTGCTTTAAGAAAATATATATTGCATATTTAGCATGCAAAAATGTGTTTAATATAAATTTTAACTAGTATTTTTAATAAAAATATATATAATTTTTATTATATAAGTTGCAGTCTTAAGACATTACTATAATTTTACATGCATGACATTTAGGAATTAAAACAATTAAGAGGCTACCTTCAACGTTAAAAATTATCGCCATTTTAGTTATAAGCGCAAGGATTTTGAGGCGGACTTTAACAGGCGGCGAACCTTTACAGGGTGTATACTATACAGTAATGATACGACAACATTACAAGGTATGTATTCGTTAAATTTCCATCAAATAATACACGCATATGCACATGCATGAAATAAAAAATACGAAATACGTACAATTGGGTTATCAAAAAGAAAAAAATAGTTAATCGTAACATATCAACTTTAAGATAAATATTAAATAAAAATGATTTGTGATCGGTAATTTTGACGCATTCTGTAAAGTTTACCGACGATGTTAAGGAAGGGTGGTAGCGTTAAAGTGTTTTCCATTGGATTCAATCTATTTTTGAAGTTTCGAATGTCAAGAGAGTATATGGAAAAATACACTGCATACCATAAGAAAAAGAATGGTCTCTGTGACTTAAAAATGATGTCATAGCAAAGAGCTGTCAATGTTTATCTTTTTTCTGTGTATCTATATTTACATCAGAACAACCTTAATTTTTTTTCAACATAATCAGGTTATATTGACTTTTAAAAAAGCGTCAATATATAAGGCATATGCACCGTTTATGATTCTATGCATTATCAATATTCTTACCTGTTGCATATATCCAGCTCAACAATTAACTACAAAAGTTTGTGGTTTTTTGGCATTGAAAATGTCATATTGGCACTAAATTTAATAAGCGACCATTTAATTTCATATAATAATTAAACCACCGTAAGTTGTTGAAAACTTGCCTCTGACGCATTCAAAGTTTGCGAGTTTGTTTGAATCGGAATACATCTATTGAAGGTATGTTAAATAAGATAAAATGTGTTTGTCTCCATGTTCAAGACATTAATACTCAAAATATTTGCACATGATGCCTTAAAGTTTGATTTCGAAACAAAATGATATGTAATGCCCGTAAGTAGCTTTATCAATGTATTTTTTCCGTTTATTTTTAGCAAGTTCTTTTGTCCGTTGTAAAAAGCAGAATATGATGCTTTGCTGATGCCTGTTACAACTTAAACAATAAAAAAGACCCCTTTACGGTAACTCCATTACTTCTCTTTGGCAGGGTAAAATGACATAGTTTGGTGAAATATGACGTAACGTCATTTGTTCTATTTAATTTTATCTACCTACTAAAATTTCGGCAAATTAATTAATTAATTAATTTACCCTGCAAGAGAGCGCTTACGCAGTTACCGTGAAGAGGGCTATTGACGACTAATTTCAAAGTATAATGAAGGGTCACACATATGAATTTCATAAACAATGATATACATTTATACAATGGTGAAAACATGTTCTTCAATAAATCAATGATTATAAGTTATATTATTCAATATTGATGGATTTTTTTCCTGATTACAGTTGGGATGCCAAGAACAGAAAAAATGCAGCAAAACGTTTTAGGAAACAGTGCTATTTGAATAACATAGATCATATTCGTTTAAGTATTTAACATATCAAATATTGCATTTTTTTTTTTGCTCTCAATTGTTAAGAAACAAGAATATGTGAGAGAATGAAAATGTTTTAACATTTCTTGTATTTGTTTTGCAAATACAAGCTTAGATGTTACATTGTCATCTGTTGTAATTCACATGGAAGGTTGTTGACACATAATAAACCCTTATATTTCAAAACCCATTTTAGGACTTACTTCTCATATTTTAATGACAGATTATTTTATCAACTGTACAACATTAAACATTACTAATATGTTTACTTTATAGTTTAAGTTCTGAAGTTTCAGGGCTTCCTTATCGGCACATGTACATGTATGCCGCTGGTTGTAATACTCATATTTCTTATACATACAGAGAGGACCTCGAATTGGGCGTCAAATACAAAGGATATACACATCTATCCACGGTGCTTCCTGTGGTGTGTCATTTCAGATTGGTCGTGAATACCTCATTGCCGGTAATAGTGTAATCAATCATAATTTCAATTTGAAAACGTCTGCATTCAAATAAATGTAAGATTATTTGTTTTCCCGTTCTGTGAAAAATGTTTTAATGCATTGTGTTGAAAATAATGATTTAAAAAATAAAATTGATTATTTAATACTAGAACACACATGAATTTACATTTGTTCTAAGCGTATATTTTATCAATTTGTTTTTTGTAAAACATACAAAAAATTATTTTCACTATGAATATGTGATCATTATTTTAGAGAAAAGTACTTAATTCATTGCATATGTTTTTCAGGGTTTATCCAAAATAACAGATGGATGGCACAGCTGTGTAGTTGGAACGTTGAAACATCTTCACTTACCCCGTTTCAGAGAAATGCACTGAGATACGGCGTATATAGAAACAATTGTTCCTGTAACGTAAGTCTGTTTATTTTTTCTGTGATTATTTTTGTTTTATTTACCCCCTTTTGTTGGATTGATATAAAAGTTAACCATGGAACTCGCATGTATATCATCTCATCATCTAAACTATAAGAAATAAAACAAACACTAATCAACCAAGGGATCGCAGTCCACACCGTAATATAGTGCGTAATTTTAAAACATAAGTTCAGATCTTGATCCACCTCTACATTATCGCAAAACATATAAAGCGAGATCACTGTGACGTCATAAACTTTATTATGTTAACATTTCTCGAGAGCGCATGTGATAATCCAAACGTGTTAATTAACCTTAAAAATTGTAAATTCCTAGTAAAAGCTCAGCCATTTTTAGCATAACACTATTTCATTAGAACTTGGTACAAAGCGTGTATAAGTAAAACAATTTAAAGGATGGACCAGTATTCCTTTCACTTCAAATATTTTATACCTGTTCTGAGAAATTACTTCGCCAATTTCAACCTAACGTGGCAAAAACATTTTTGGGTAAATACTTTTTGAGTTTCATATAATAAATAACCACGTCCTCGTCATCGGGAACATGCATATAAATAAATTAGGAAAAATGAAAACATGAAGGGATGTTTCAATAATATTTTCAAGAGCCAAATTAAACATATAATAATATCTTATATTTGACATTAGCTTTATAAATCACGAAATACTTTTGTTAGGTCAGGAGGATGCTCTTTTGGGGGTTGAAGCTATTGGCAATTTTAAGAAGACAAAGGAAAAAGCTGTCATTTATATCTTTTAAGAAAATAATGAAGCTAGAGATTGTGAATATTTTGTTAAAACAAGATTATTGAAAAACTTAAAAGCTTAAGTTTTATTTTTAATTTGTCCCCTTCAGTCAAACAGATCAACAACTTAGAAATTACATAGTTTAAGAATCACATCTTTTCCTGCAGGATTGATTGATCTTTAAATTGCGTTGTATTTCAGTGTGTTCTTATTTCCTTATTGAACTATTCCATCGACAATCAATTTTATTTACTTTGGTGATATCATTTCAATATTAAGAATTAGTTAAAACATGTTGACAATGAAATTTTCACAAACATCTGAAAGTAAGTTAATGATTATGCAAAGTACTCTAATTAGTCATTATGGTAGTTGAGCATTATGGGTTCTGAAAACAAAATATACATAGCTTTTTCAGAAAATAGATGTAAATGACTCATCATCAGTATTTAGATTTTCAATATCTTAAAGGTACTATATTGATAAAATCATAAAACCATTAACCTCCTGCTGCGTCAACTCAAAGCACCTAAAAACATTACTAACACTGACGTTAATGAAACACATTGTCTCGGGTACCTTCAATGCTTAAATCGCCATTAACTAACGTAATAATAGATAATCAATAAGTAAATTGTATAATGCATTAAATGAGATCATCGGTTTGAACCAATTTTTACAGAGAAAAATAAACAAACAGGCATTTTGCCCTTAGTTTCTATTTAAGGAATAAGGAATCATTCTTTGAGTATTATGAGGTGATAATTTCGGTCGCCGCTTAGGCAAATCCAATAAAGCCCGAAGGGCTTTATGATAGATTTGACCACGCTCCAACCGAAATTATCACCTTATATTAAAAGAATGATTCCGTATTACTAATTTTTATATTATTTCCAATGTTTACCTTTTAACATCATTATTTTAAAACCACTGTCTTTTTTTATGTAGCACATGCTATGTTTTACTACGCGGCGCAGCCAATACGTATTTTGGGTATGCTATAAGACACGCCCATTTTGTGTCACTCATGTTTTATGAAGTTATTGGGTTTTAGGGTTCAAAATTGATTCGTAATGTTATCACAGAAAAAGACAGTTGAAAATGTAAATATTATGTAATATTGAAGCACCTTTAAAAAGGTCTTTTCATTTTAGTGTGCAACAGTTCATGTGTTCATGTGGTCTTACTTTAACCCTCTATCTATATATACAAACCATCTTATTAGTGTAGCATTATAATGATATTACTTGTAGTAGCAAAAAAAATACTGTTTTTAAGTAGTCCAAAGTTTAGTAGTTGCAATGTTATGTGTCATTGAGAACAGTCTGTTCGATTTTAATGTCTTTTGTTAGTAATAGGTAAAATATAACATCCTATTAGGTTATAAAACGCACAATAATTAATGTTAAAACGTATTTGGGTCACATTTTAACACTTTTCCGTCTGCCGTACAAACTCACTACTTACATATGTAACAGCCTTTTCATACCCGTTTTGAAAATAAGGAAATTTCCATATTGGGGCAAATCCATGTGCCCCTGTTCTAGCTATATAACATTAATTTTGAGTTTTGATTGATGTCTTTTTATAAGCAAATTCTCTTAGTACAAGCTAGTTTAACTGTTCATATTTTGAAAAAAAATCTGCATCTCAACAATACATAATTATTTAAAATCGTAATGTAAGTTTTGATCATGAAATAAAGCTCAGAACCCAATATGCATTGTCCAATGATTAACAAGTCGTTCGTATTTCAATTTTTTGAGATAATAGCAACACAACATGTGGGTATCATGTTTTCGTTTTAAAGTCAAGATGTAGAGATGAAAGGTGACTACAGGTTTATGAAAGTCAAGATATAAATTCTTTCAATGATGCTTCCTAACAATAGCTTTGTTTGATAGGTGTATCGGGGCTTAAATGTTTGGTAAACAAAATGAAAAATCATGATTTCCTCTGTCTTTTTCAAAGGAATATGAAGGAAATAAGTCTCTCCGAAAACGTTATTAAATAAGCTCTTGACCTCCACTTTAAAATGATGTTAAATTGAATATAGGTATCGGGAATTACTTTTTCTATGATTAAATATAGAATGTCAAGAATCTGTTCGATTTTCTACAAAATTCCTTTAAATCCGTAAAATACGGAGAAAATATTCATTAAATCAATTATGACGTCATATATAAATATTCATTAAATCAATTATGACGTCATAATGGTTCTAACACCAAAATTACACTCTGCAATCATTTACTAGATATTGACCTTAAGGATGTTGTTTACTCAGAGTTTGAGTTCAATGTCATGAGTAAAATTTGTTCTAAACACAAAAATATTTACAAAAGGAACTATTATTGACATAACATTCTATATTTGTACTATATTATGGAATAAGGCTTTCACAAAGTTTGACGTTTAGCAAAACAGGAATTTCGGACTAAATTTTTCAGATTTTTTTTCACTGAAATATTTTTGGTAGTTCTATAATATTTAAAGTTAATATTTTATTTGTTAGTAAACATAATTTTGCATATTTTTTGTAAGTGTTATCTCACTTTTTCATTCAGATAATCGTATGGCATACACTACAAAAAAAATGAAAAATTTTTATCATTGACCTCATATGAATTTTATGCCAGCAGAGAAAGGTCAATATACTTAATTTAATACTATAATTATTCAAGTAATATCATCATTCAATCTTTTGTTAAATTGAAAAAAAAAATGAGTAGTGCCACTGCCATTCATAAACTGTATTTCATTTTTAAAAGAGCTAAGCAATTTATATTATTTTCCTAATTAATAAAATCTCAATCATAGTTTCAAATTTTTAAGGATTTTTCTTAAATTTTCATGAAATATTCAATGGCCATTAACTCAAAAAGAAGGTCATTGACCTACTTTTTTGAAAGTGAAAAATAACACTTCCATGAGAGGTCTATAACACATAATAGATAATTTTTCATTATCATCAGTGGATTTTTGTTTTCATTCTAAGTAAACGTAAATCCTTAACAGATCTTTGACTGTACCTGGCTGGACTTCATTGATCGCCATCGCTGCCCAGTTGAAACACGGAATAGGTGTGTGATCAAAGATAACAGCAATTGTTTCTGGAGGAATAATGTTTGCATTAACAATGGAAGGGGGTGCCGCTGGCAGTCCAATGCTTGCAATACACCAGTTGGTGGATTGGCTGCTACAAATGTATTAGCTGGTCCTTCATTGCAATAAAACAATGACAAAATATTTTGCGGTTTTATTGTCCTTTTAATTTACTTATAATTTAATTATCATCGTGAAGCAACATGTATGGTCATGCATATCTAGAAATGAATTTAGAAGAAAAAAAACATAAAATCAATTTGTTCTTAATAACAATTTTTTGTTTGCCAAAGCCTGATTTTGTTGTTTATTTAGATAGAATGTACGTCACAGTATGGTGGTGTCAAATACCATCTTAAGATGCTTGATAAACAAAGACGCATTATGAAAAACATTTTTTTTATCCTTATCATCTGTAACTTAAATTTAAATGTCATACCAAAGACTGACATTTTCTTTTCGACCCTGGTTAAGAATGAACTCACAGAATATAAACTCAAACATGTATATTTCCACCAATTTCTTAAGAAGCCGTTTTTTTATCAATTAAATCTAATCATATCAGTATTATTAATCAGCTTTCTAATGAGCTCTTAGATTTTAAGCTATTTGATGCTTGTAAATTAGAAAAAAATGCATCCTCGTTTTAAAGCCATTGTATACGCTTTTTGTCGTAAATATGAATAATAGATGGAACACCATAAAACACCATTTAGTGCGCTTCTGTGGCTACTATATAGTGCCAGCGACTTTACCGGGAGAATGCTTTCTGAGGTAGGATAGAAACATGTATAATTCAATGAATATTTTCAAATTTGTAAGGTAAATTTGAACTTTTCATTAAGTGTAACAAAATGGGTAAAGACATTTACTTGTGCTTATACGCCGTTATAAGGCTTTACGTGCGTTATTGAACATTGAATGTTACAACTTTTTTGAATGCACATATAAGTAAATTAACATTGACTTTACAAGTAATGTACATATACATTATTTGTAAACACTAGTAAATTCAACAACGCTATCCCCCCACCTCCCGAAAAAATTGGTATGCACTCTTAAAGTGTGTTATATTTTTTCAAAAGAGACATAAACACTTACAATCTCATTTATCATGTTCCTTTATACTTGACATTTAATGTCAACGATTCCGTCTCACGTCTTTTCATTCAAAACAAAACAGAATGAATTACAAATTGATAGATGCTTGCAATTCAAACGTCAATCCCTCAAACAAATTTCATTAGGTCTTTCCACCTTTCAGGTGAAAAGACCTTTTGTATTTCTTATGTTTTTTATTATTATTATTAGGTCTTTCCACCTTTCAGGTGAAAGACCTTTTGTATTTCCTATGTTTATTATTATTATTATTATTATTATTATTATTATTATTATTATTATTAATGTTATTATTATTATTATTATTCTACTCTTTTTTTCCAGGACAGCTTTTTTATTTCAAGAGATATTGAACATTTTTCTTTATGTTATTGACCACAAAAAGTTATGGTACCAAATGACCCTTTGCTTAATAACTCCCAGAACTTACAAAGTTATTGCCTTTGTGTACGAAAAGCTTACTCGCTACTCCTCTGAAACCATAAGAGATAGAGTCTTAAAACTTTTACCAATGTCTTCAGTACATTTAGAGGGTTCTTCAATCTATTCATACCGACAGGATCTGAGGCCCCCTTCTAGTGATTATTGACATAAAGGTCAAAGGTCAAGGTCATTTGGAAATCTGTAAATTATTGAGTTTTTAGATCTCTTTTGTTTAGGGTGGTAAAAAAAAAATTCATGGATGTAGTAGGACATCTTAAGACATTTTAAAGTGTGACCCCTTGGCTCATACCTTTGATTAATTACAGAGTAATTGCACCTATTGTACGAAATGCTTGTTAAAGCTACTCCTCTGAAACCATAAGAGATAGAGACTTGGAACTTTTACTAATGTCTTCAGTACACATAGAGAGTCCTTCAATCTATTCATCCCGAAAGGAGCTGAGGCCCCCTTTTAGTAGTTATTGCCCCTGAAAGTATTCAAATTTCGATAAATTTAATTCCAACTTTTTTGTTATTTATCATAGAGCCTCGGACCACTTGGAATGGGAGCGTCTACCTTAACCAAACAAATAACTTAAAGGTCAAAGGTCAAGGTCATTGGAAAATATGTTAATTAATGAGTTTTTAGATCTCTTTTGTTTAGGTTGGTACAGTCAAACTTTTTCATGAATGTAGTAGACATTTCAAAATATAACCCTTCAGCCCCTACTTGAAACAATTATAGAGTTATTGCCCCTATTTTATAAAATGCTTGTCATCCTTACTTCTTATAAACCGTTAGAGGTAGAGACTTGAAACTTTTACTTATGTATTCAGTACATTTAGGGGCTTCTTCAACCTATTCATTTCGAAATGAAATGGCCCCTTCTAGCAGTTATCGCCCTGAAAGTTTCTTAATTTTGTTAAAAACACCTATAACTTTTGAACCTTACATCGTAGGACCATCAGACCACTTCAAATTGAAATGTTGACATTTACCAGTTAATATGACATAAAGGTCAAAGGTCACGGTCAAACAAAAAAAAAAATTCATATTTAAGTTTCTGACTTTTCTTTTTGTAAAGTAACGCAGAAAAAATGTTTTATTAATTATATTGAAACAAAACATAAAAAATAATGAGGCGGAAAGACCTCTAATTGTTCGAGAACAATTAGTCTACTAGTTACAATTAATTTTGTTTAAATTTTATCGAAACTGTTTCGTTCGAAATAGAGCATCTGTGAACCGATTATATTAATGAGGTAAAAAAGAATGCTCAGATCAGTATTACGTAGTATCTCTTGAAACAAGCAGAGCGAACACGGGCCTTTTAAAACGAATAAATAAATGAACGAGCTATTTTTGACGGTGTCATTAAGGTGGCAGGGGATAGTTTTTTTGGTCGAGGAAATGTGAGGCAGATACTGCTCAAATATGTGATCTAATTTTTCAGTCGATTTTTAAATTTGCTAAAATTGGTTTGCATGCAGGGGACACATGATCCCGACTCTTGAGAATTTTTAAACATTTCAGAATAAAACAAGTACAACTTACATATAGCACTATATAGAATAGCCAGGGACGGTCTCAAAATTTTCTGAAAAATTACCCTTTTTTCACATTTTCACGGGTCCAGCACCACGCTCCAGTCCCGAGCAACTGCCATAAACTACTATAGGATTTGTTGCTTAATGTATACCTATGCAAATAATCACCAATTAATGGGGGGTCAATCACCTTCTTTTTGAGTGACATTTCGTGTTCTGAGCCCATCCCACTTTTCAAGCACAAAACCGAAAGTGAAAATGTTGGCCACAGTTTCGCATTTTCATTCCATATCTGATGAAACGTGCTACCAGTATTAAAGTGTCATATATCAATGAAATGGACATTAGCTCCTCTATCCACAAAATGAATGCAATAAATATTCTAGCAATTTATACCTCTCAAATAACCAGCCGAACCTCAGGTTCTCCCTTTATTTCAAAATTTTGACCAGGTCTTTCGTTCGAAACTATCCCCTGCCACCTAAGAAGTAAAATTGCTGTACTCTGCTAACGTCCTTCTTCTTCCTTGGTTGGAGAGGAACCATGTCAGTAATACACGGTATTTATATATGTGAGGCAGTCTGGTGATTTTAATTTATAGTTTGTTACATTGAAGGCATTTTTAATATGTGCGAGAATATTTACACATATGTAATTGTATCGATAAATTACATGAGACTAGATATAAAACAGGAAAAAAAAACTATGTTGTAATTCATACTATAAATTTATATAAAAGAATGAAAATCCTTGCAATTGAAATAATTTATTTGACTATTATTGTTATGATGTCAAGATTGGAATTTATTAGCAAACTTTATTATCCAGTAAAAACAACCATAATTTATGTGATTCATGTTGAAAGTTAAGAATGAAACAATTCAAGTATATTTTGTAAGTTTAATTTCTTCACATTAAAATGCTACAAATTAATACTAATCAAATTATAAATCTTCGCAATTTCATCATCATCGTTAAAAATCATTAATATTGTTTTCCAAGTTAAAAAAAAAAACCTGGTGATTAAATACATTTCTTTCTACCTCCATAATTGACAAACATCTTAGATTTTAAAAAACAAACTACATTACCTGATTGTTTTACGTAAATCTTGGTAAAATAATTACGTTATAGCATAATAAACACCTTACATGTATTAAACTTTAATGAGAATATAATCATGATTGTGTTTTTGTGTTAATAATTGGCTGTGTTAAAGGGCAATAATGATTAAATAAAGATGCAATGTTTGATAAATTGATATAATATACTAGTAAATTATTTATGCTATGCATAAAAATAACTTTTAAACCAGTAAATACAACAGACTGATTCTTTACAAGTCTAGAACAAAGACCACCTTAAAAATGATGATGGACTTCTGAATATGCATTAATTTTTTTTTAGATTTTCTTTGTCTCAATCCACTGAAAGAAACATCTATATATTCCCATTAACGTGGTTAATTATATCTGATCCTAAAGAACAACCTATTGACGTTATGTTGGCGATAAAACAGTTCAACTTGGTAGTTAACATTTATCTACATGTTTCGAACCAGCAACTCATTTCCGAAACTGAAATTTTCAACCATGTGAAAAATACATTGTATTTATGTATGTTAGGCACTCTAGTGAATTCAATTGATAAGTTATTCTGTGATTGCATTTTTAATTACGTACGATATTTTTAATTGTATCGATACATTACATGTACACTAGACATAAGAAAATGGCCTTAAACTACATGTTCACTGTAATTTTTACACTAGATTAATATATAAAAAAAATACAATCCAATGATATTATTTATTTGACGATTTTTCTTATGATGTCAAGATTTAAATATATTTGCGAACTATATTCTAGAGTAAAGAACAACCAACCAAAAGACATGTGAATGTGAATTTTGTTGAAAGATAAGGAAAACACAATTCAAAAAGAACAGTTGATTTCAAAGTAATATTACACTATGCTCTGCGCTTCTCATAGTGTATTATACGATGCATCAAAAGCTGCCGAATAAAAAAAATGTTTAAATTTCGTAAAAAAGAGAAAATATTAATGTTTATCACATGATACATACGTGACATCGCCGTGTCATGATTTTGCGTCTTTTTAAAGTTTTTTTTTTATTTATTTAAAAAAAAGTTTACATGCTTAGCAATTAAAAAATAAACTTCAAACACCAGAATATTTTGAAACATATATAGTATACACTTTTTTAAAAACTGTTTAACAAAAATGGTGAATGTTTTCGTCCATTTCGGATAATTACGCAGTGTTTTTTGTCTCTTGTTTAAGGAATAAAAAGGACAGACATGCAAATACTGATACGATGCATTTTTGCTTCGATAGATATAAATCAATAAAACATGTAATGGAATTGATATATGAACATAAAAGTGATAGCGAGTTAAGCTATATTGCAAAGCTACGTCCATGAAACTTTGAAGAGTCATCGATAAAACTGATCGAACAGTAATCAATCTAATATACTACTCCATGTATCATAAAAGGAGTGATCATCTACTTAATGGAAAAAAAAGATACAATATGTCAATACCTCATCGTGCCCATTTTTTTATAGGACCAAATTGTGAAGTTCTTCGAGAATGCCGAAAATCTAGAAATGGAGTCGCTAGCGTGCGACGAATATCATTATCTCACTCTCTTTCAACTGCATTATCTTCAGAAAAAATATCATAAACATTTTCTAAAATCAAATAGGTAGATATCACAAAGCACAAATTCGTGTCATTTTACGACGATCTTTCGCGATTTTATTCCATCTGTGACAGTACTTTTAGATTAAACCTTGTATATCCAGTAAGTTTTAGTTTCTAAAATAGCAATGCTATAATACGTATCAAATTGTAATTGTTCCCAGTTACCAACAAAAAATCATTAATATTGTATTCCATATTTTGTGAAAAATGTAGGCGAATGAAAAAAATCCTTTCTTCTTCCATATTTGACAAACATCTAACACTTTTGAATATATTTCCTATTCACCTGATTGTTTTACGTAAATCTTGATAAAAAAAGTTAACGTTACAGCATTATGAACACTTTTCAAATACTAAAAATCATGATTGTTTACGTTTTTTGGTGTTAACAATGTGCTATGTTATAGTATGCTTTTTGTTAAAAAAAAACAATGTTTTTTAAATAAATATAATATCAACTATTTATCTAATTAATTACAATTACCTTTGAACCAGTAAATAGAGCCGATTGTTTGTTTACAAGTCTAGAACTGACAATAATTCGGAAATTAATGATGACGAATAATATTCGTTAATCAAATCTTCCTTTCATTTCCCTTTTCTCAATACACTAGCTGAAAACATTCATTTTAGATTGTTTACAAAATAGACCTTGACATAATTTGGAAATTAATGATGACGAATAATATTCTTTAATCAGATCTTCCTTTCATTTCCCTTTTCTCAATACACTAGATGAAAACATTCATTTTAGATTGTTTACAAAATAGACCTTGACATATTTCCATGGTGTAATCAATCTTTTAATTTGGGCGTTAACGCTCTATTGCTCTACTTCTAAAAACCAACGGCGATAAAATTCAGATATATTTGTTAAACTTTTTGGTAGGGAAAACGTGATTTATTATTTTCAGAGGGAAATTATTATTTTAAATTAAGATTTCAGAAAAAAAACCTGACAGTTAATTTCTCTCAGATCATAGCATATTTGTCTATTTTCGGGATTAATTTAGAGTGTGAATCTCTATGTCACGAAGATAAAAACCCCGATGTTAACAAATTATTACTGTACGTGTGTGCTGCGTAAAACCAAACGCTTCTACGTTCTATGGAAATAAAATCAATTTAAGAAAAAGAACACATTTGAATATATAAATGTAATGACCATTTACATGGTTTAGGATTGAAAAGTTAGATAAGTAAGCGATTGGAATTTGTTATTAGAATTAACTAACTATAAATGTATTAATGTCGATAAAACTTACATGCAGTTTTGAATAGAGAAAAAAAATCCTCCAGTTAATAAAAATTAATTTATATAAAAAGCAAAACGACAATATTTCATTGTTAATATTTCACCATACCTTCACGGCTCGAGGATGTTTTAAAAAACAAAAAAGTAACCAATAATTCTTATTGGGGCTAAAAAGAATATGATGTTTGAAATACTAGTTATTCATTCTTAAAAGAAGGAAGGTTATCGTTCACACATTCTATCTATTTTCTTTGAATAATGATTTTTTTAATATTAAAAAACAAAACAAATGTCGTCACCGTATGTAACCCCAACCCCCATACTTCCAGGATAGTTGATCAACTTTGTGAAATGTATGAGTATGATATGAAGCTACTGCGTCTTATCTTGTGATTTGGATTTCCCTGTCTTGTCTTCAATTAATAAAAATAACAAGTTCACCCTTGCTCTCCTGTGAAAAGGACTGCAATACGTGGACCATTTGCATGTGTTTTTAACTTGAATGTTTAAGTCTTAAGGTAGCAAGGGACAGTTTCAGATAAAGTACCCGTCAATATTTTTGTAAAATTGGGAGTTGCTGTACTTGAAGGCTTATGAGTGTTGTAGCAATTCATGAAATTATTTTTAATGATTATCATTAGGTAGAGGGGTGTCTCTTGTTGAAATTGGTATGCAATGTGTAGGCCCCTAACGTTAAGTACATGAGAATCAGAAGTAAAATTTGAAACTTGCGGCTATGATTGTTGTTTTGACTTTGCACAGTGAAATTGCAAGTTAAAAACGGGAGGTGAAATAACACGTAAAGTAGGTGGACGGGACATAGTAAACTATACACCGGTAAGTTTCTGACATGTGATGGTGCAACATGCACACGGTACGGAAGGTCAACCCTTCTCAGAGAATTAGCTGGGGGAGGCGAAAAAGCTGAAACATCATAATAAAAGGGCGAAATATGAAAGGTCGAAATCCCAGAAAAACCAGTATGTAGAAAATTTTACATGTTCTGACAAGTAATTTTGCTTAAAAATTGGTGGTTGGCCTTATAAGGAGTTAATTAAAGGTATTTGTGATGAATGGGAACTGAGAAAATTCTAGTTCCAGAGTTCCGAAGGCACAAATCCCCTGGCTACAGTGAATTGTATCCAAAAACTGTCTCGTGCCACCTAAGATTATTCAAGATTCCAGCTACTCTATCCCTCTGGTTTTATAATTTGACATGTGAAGGGGGTACCAGTGTTATGATGATTGTTAAAAGCAAGGCTGAATATTGCCTTTAACTTCTAAATTTGTACATGTACGTTATATCTCAAATTGCTCTGACCTTTTATCTCAGAATTTAAGGAGTTTATACTTCTACCATAATTATATTAGTGAAAATTACATATATAGTAATGGGCATTCGATTAATTTTACTATTTGTGCACACATTACGCCTCGCACTATGCAATGGCAGCTTTGTGTAAATTAATTTAATATTTTGATGTATTTTTCTTTAGAGTTAATTTTAATAAAGTCACATAATTATTCAATCATGCATATGTTTACAGTCACATAAGTATTTAATCATGTTTTACCTTATATGCGTAAAAAATGTAATTCAGAAGTACAATAGCCTCGCATACTAAAAGTAAAGTTATGCTATTTCGGAAACAACGAAACATTATGATTGATATATGCTATTTGATGCATATTGTATATGTAGTTTCGGCATAACAGAAACTTTTTTCATGATACTGAGAGTTCAAATCTTATGCCGATCATTTTTTTGTCTCTGTACTGTTTACCGACAACTTCACAATGTAATTGTAATTGTTTAAGTAGTGAAACTGGGAGAGAGAGAAAAAGAGAGAAAGAGAGAGAGAGAATGAAAGAAAGAGAAAGAGAAATAAGAGGAAACTATTTACACATATACTTTAATAATGAAGCTTGACACAACAGGAGAAAATCCTAGAAATTATGAAAAATAAACAAACTGACCATGCCATGCATTTTCTTCAATTTTCTTTTATATTCCTTGATATATACACATGTATACATTTTATCAATTTAAATTAGTGTCAATCAAAAGTCGTTATGGTATGTTTAATTCATGCATGCTACATGTACGTTAAGTGTCAAAATGATTCTTCTGTCCTGATTTTGCGTGTGATTTTAAGACATTCAATACAGGTCGATCAATATTGATGTCTAATATTTTCTAAATATGTACATTTATTATAATATTTATTACAATAAAAAAATTGGAAAATGAATTAATAGATTTTGTTAAATATTAACTGCAAACAAAATATATTTATCTAAATAATACCTGAAATTCATGAATGTATGATTCTTCTGAAATTAGCTCTGCACATGAAGAAAGTTGACTCCTATTACCATCAAGAGTTGTTTTGATTTGGCAAGTGATATACATGCATTGATATTGAAAAAAAATGGTTTTATTTATAAACATTTTTCTAAATTCATGTTTTTTTTTAAAAAAAAAACCCACAAACTAACACAAAATAGAAACCCAAAGCATAAAACTATTCTTAATGTGTTATCGTCATTAAGAAGTCGCAAATCAATGTAAACAATCTATTTTTAATAAAAGTTTTTACTTTTATGGAACGTATGTGCAAGCCTGGGACTGCCACAGGCACACCCTTTCCTTTCTAAGGAAGACGCAAGCATCATTCTTCCAGTAACAAACGCTGTTGTATCTGACCAAACACGTATTTCGTGTTGTAGATGGGCATTGAGAGCCATTCGCAAGATTGCAGTATCTGATCTGTTCAAAAGAAATATGTCACATAGGTATAAGTATTTTTTTTTTCATATTTATGCATCAAATTAACTACTAAAAAGGTCAAATTGAATATATTATGCAAAAAAATATCTTGAATTGTTCACTTCCCCTCTCCCAAGTTTTGACCCCTCTGGGGCCAACCAAAAAAAAAAAAATTAAACTTAATACTTTTTTAACATTACCTTTTTTTAACAACACTGCTTCTAGTCTCCTAATGATCTCCAAAATTTAAATGACAGTTTTCTCTATATATTGTCTTCTAATTAACATTCAACCTCCATTTGATGACCTTGTCCAATGTACCATAATGATTGCTTAATCAAACTTAAATTTATCATAGTTTAAAAAAATGAAAAATTAAAAAAAAAAAGAAATAGTTTTTGTTTAATATAGAACTTAATTAAATTGATGTAACAACCCGCTCTATTTATATTCCCAAATATGTATATTCTTTTTAACAAAGGCAACGTTATTTTATGCCAAAAAAAAAAATCAAGGAGGTAATTAAACGAATGGAGACTTAACCACATGATAATGAAACGGTTTTGGACTTAAGTAACAACTTGTCAATATCAGATAAAATACATTTCTACATTATATTCATATTTACAATTTTAAACGTAATTCTATGACAAAGTATAATTTTATGAATCATTGAAATTTAATTATATGCCTCTTGATCCTGAGGCCTGGTCTTTACTCTGAACAATCATCAAAGCCCTTTACTCAAAGACGCTTTGTGTCAAGTATTGTTGAAATTTGCCTTTTGGTTTTGAAGAAGAGGACAATGTGAAGCAACCACAATGTGATCAGAATAACTCATTTGAGCCTCTGACTAGGGTGAGCAAAATTGAATAATAATTTTCCTTACTTTACAAAAACAGTTATTTCTATAATAACCGTATATCAGTGCATTTCTCTGATATTGGGTAAGTGATGTGGTTGTAGGGTTCCAACTACATCGACTTGTTAGCCATCTGTTATTAACGATAGATCCTGAAAAAAAAATATGTATTGAATTTAGCTCTTTTAGCTTAAAATGTTTGTTGTATATTTATTAAAAAATAATACAATATACGTTTACATCAAACACGTTCATAAACTTCTGGTTAAAAGAAAACGTGTAGGTTTTTCAAAATTAAAATGAAATTTCCATTTTTAACAAAAAAGTAGCTATGAATATATATTCTTCTACATAATCTGTCATATACTTTACAAGATAGAAAAGTAAATTCTTACAGTCTTTTAATTCAGAAATGGTTTAAATTTGACGTTATGACTGATGACGTGATATTATTACCGAAAATGATGTATTCTTGACCAGTCCGAAATGACATGCTACAGCCATTGGAAATTGTATATATTCTTTGTGATCGACGTTGAGGTCCTCCCTATATGTTTTAAATATAAGTATTAAATCAAAAACCGACATACTAAATTTCAAAATATTCTGAAAAAGTGTTTTGTTTTTAATGTGATTTTTTATAGTATACAAATTTACAGTTATATAATGTGTCATTTGACATAAAATATACTAGATGATATCCCGCGGATAAGCACGGAAATTAACACTTATTCACATAAATATAATAAAATGTTTAATATGTTGAATCAGATGTTTTTGTTCATTTTTATATGTATGGTGTCGGACATCTTTCTTAATTGCTTTTCTGAACATATTATATAAAACTGAAATCAAACAACAACTGCTGGCTTGGTATTTAGAGGAGCGGACTGGGATGACAACCTTAACTGAAGTTGATTTTATATACATGCACATGTACAATGTTTATGACCTTTTTAGGTCACCTGAGTAAACTCAGGTGACCTATTGCTACCTTTTTTCGTCCGTCGTCGTGCGTCGTGCGTTAACAATTAACATTTTTAACTTCTTAAAAACTACAAGGCCAATTATTCCTATTTTTGGTGTGAAGCATCTCTATGGTTAGAGGAATGTAAATTGTGAAATTGGTGGCTCTACTACCCCCAGGGTGCCACAGGTGGGGCCAAATATGCAAAAAACAGCCAAATTTTCAAAAATCTTCTTCTCTACTCCCACACATGAGAGGAAAAAACTGATTGCATGGTTATGATGTCCATGAAGCCCTCTACCAAAATTGTGAAATTCATGGCCCCTGGGTCAGTGATTTCAGGCTCTAGGGTGGGGCCAATATGGTCATATAGTAAAAATGTGTTAAATCTTAGAAAATCTATTTTTCTACTCCCATAGATATTTGTTAAAAACTAAATACATGGTTATGATGTCCATGAAGCCCTCTACCAAAATTGTGAAATTTATGGTCTCTGGGTCAGGGATTCAGGCTCTAGGGTGGGGCCAATATGGTCATATAGTAAAAATGTAT
>WFKH01003881.1:61212793-61223421 GCA_016163765.1 Magallana hongkongensis
ACATGTCTTAACAAAATATTTTTCAGAAAAGAGATAAACAAAGAAAACCAGAAAAAATTACGACGTTTTTTTAATCTCAATTTTCGGGTCCAGGCGAGCTTCGGTGCCTTTCAAGCTAGATCAAAATGAAAATAAAATTACAAATCTACAATCTTTCGTCTACTATCCCTAGAAGTGTGAACTCAATATCTTTTATAGTTTACGAGAACTTAGAGGGACAAGCCACCCCTCTGAAAATCGCTAAAACGTCCATTTCTCAAAAACAGAAGTGACGTCATCAATAAAATGAAAAACCTATAAGGTTCAGATCACTATCTATCAGATCTGAAAGTTTTATGAAAATCGGTCGAGCCGTTTCTGAGAAATCGCGTGCACAAAATTTGTAAGAAAAAAAAGAAAAAGAATAATAACTAGATACGATCTCGTTACGAGTAACGAGTAGGTCTTCCGTTCAATTTTTTAAACGATAAATTAAAATATTAATGGAATTTCAAAATTCCCCCTCAACCCCTCCCTTTCAAATAATGTATATGATTGTCAATATCATTTACAATGCTTAAGAAAGTGTTTTGCTTTTTCATCTACAGCACATTAAAGATTTAAGATTTTAGTTCCCTAAAATCCCAAATTACGTCATGAATGAGTGTGGTAAATAGTTTTACATACTGGTATTGTTATGATCAACAACTTTGTTTCTATAATGCATTAAAAAATCTTGATTGTTTTTTAATCATTTGTAATAGAGTTATATTACGTCAGAATTAGGCGTGGCAATGATTTTTTCTAATAGATATTGTTATGATCAACAACTTTGCTTCTATAATGCATTACAAAATCTTGATTGTTTTTGAATTATTTGTAATAGAGTTTACGAGTGTCTTGGCCCCTAATTAAAGGGGCCAGCCCCTTTTTCTTGATTTTGTTGAAAAGGTCTCACGAATACTAACATTTTTTGTTCTTACACCTATCTAAAATTGTTGTTCATTTTTGAGATACAAATGACTGGATATTTTAGGGGCCAGCCCTATAGATTCTAGACGGGAATAGACATTGGTGTTTTGATTAGTGGAATCGATTACAATCATTAATACAAACATTTTCTCTTCTACAATAATTAAGAAAATATGTCTCCTTCTCTAGATATATCGCGTCAAAGTTTAAGTACTTTGGCCCCTAAATAACCCTAATTACGTCATAAATGGGCGTGGCAATGATTTTTCCTGATACATATTGCTACGATGAACAACTTTGCTTCTAAAATGCATTACAAAATCTTTATCATTTTTAAGTTATTTGTAATAGAGTTTACGAGTGTCTTGGCCCCTAATTTAAAGGGCAAGCCCCTTTTTCTTGATTTCGTTGAAAAGAACTTTTGATTCTCTACCACTTTTATTATATATGTCTTAACAAAATATCAACTGATAAAAAGATACAGATCAAAACGTATGAAAATTTTGAATAAAAATTCGTACCCAATTTTCGTGCCTTAGCGAGCTCCAAGAAATGGCGCCACTGGCGTAAAACAAAATAATAGTGCACAACTTCAGACTATAGACTACTTATCCTGAAAATTTCATAGTCATATCTCTGATAGTTTCTGAGATCAGCTCTGCACAAAATAGGTCGTAAAAAACTACAAAATGGCCGATAAATCGGTAACGGAAGTGACGACAACAAAAATTTCAAAAACATATAAAATTCAGATCATGACTAATAATCTTTAAAAAAATGGTTGAAATCGGCTGAATAGTTTTCGAGAAATCGCGTGCACAAAATTTGGAAAAAATAATAATAACGACACGATCTCGTTACGAGTTACGAGTAGGTCTTCCGTTTGATTTTTAAAAATGATACGATGATTTATCGATAAAACTTAGGATATAAATGACTGAATATTTAAGGGGACACCCCTGTAGATCCTAAATGGGGACAGACATTGGTGTTTTAAATATTGGAATCGATTAGAATAATCAATGCAGACAGTTTCTCTTATACAATGCTTAACAAAATATGTCTCCTATTTTAAATATATTGCATCAAAAGTTAAGGACTTTAGTCCCTAATAAATTTATGAATGGGCGTGGCAATTATTTTTCAAACAGATATTGTTACGATCAACAACTTTGCTTCTATAATGCATTACAAAATCTTTATCGTTTTTAAGTTATTTGTAATAGACTTTACGTGGGTCTTAGCCCCTAATTAAAGGGGCCAGCCCCTTTTTGTTCATTTCATACGAAAGATCTTACAATTACTACATTTTTTGTTCTTACACCTATCTTGAATTGTTGTTCATTTTTGAGATACAAATGATTAAATATATATTAGGGGCAAGCCCTGTAGATCCTTAATGGGGACAGATATGGTGTTTAAAATAATGGAATCGATTATAGTTATCAATACAAGCATTTTCTCTTCTACAACGCTTAACAAAATATGTCTCGTTCTTTACATATATTGTGTCAAAGCTTGAGAACTTTGGCCCCTGAAAATCCTTAATTACGTCATAAATGGGCGTGGCAATGAGTTTTTCGAATAGATATTGTTACGATCAACAACTTTGCTTCTATAATGCGTTACACAATCTTTATCGTTTTGAAGTTATTTATAATAGACTTTACGGGTCTATTGGCCCCTAATTAAAGGGGCCAGCCCCTTTTTCTTGATTTTGTTGGAAAGAACTTTTGATACTCTACCACTTTTGTAATATATGTCTTAACAAAATATCAACTCATAAAAAGATATAGATCAAAATATATGAAAATTTTGATTTGAAATTCGTACCCAATTTTCGAGCCATAGCGAGCTCCAAGAAATGGCGCCACTTGCGTAAAACAAAAACAATAGGCACAACTTCAAACTATTGACTACCTATCCTGAACATTTCATATTCATATCTCTGATAGTCTTCGAGATCAACCGCTCACAAAATGGGTCGTAAAAGTTTACAAAATTAGTTGGAAACGGAAGACCTTAATTAATCGTTAAAGTAGGTAAAATTAACTAAATTATTGTTTATAGACATTACTACGTTAGTTAAATACATGTAGTTATTTCTCTCAGATTGCTGAAGAATTCGACCAATCAATAAACTAAATAGAACTGGGTCGTGTAAATTTCAGTCCTGTAGTTTTTCTATAAAGCCTTGAATTATCAATCAATTTTCGTAAGAATTAAATGGAATCATGCATGGGACTATGTAAATATACAGATGTAAATATTATATATTAAACAAGAACAAATTTACATCTGATAATCTTACAAGCTACTGAGCTAAATGTGCCTCAGGTGAACAAATGGATAACTTGACTAGTGATGAAAAAAATATGACCACGGGTACTTTTTCCGTTTTTTGTTTGTTGTTCCTATTTGATTATTAACACATAACGAAATTAAATCCATGACGGATTTTAACCTAAGTTTTCAATAGTACAGAGTTGTAATGTTCCTTTTTATTGATTCACAAACGTATTTACATCGTACATAAGATCACAATCACCATTGATATTACAGTACATGGATTATCTCAGAACATTCACATGTAAACGTTCCTTTAAATATAAACAAGTATTGAAATGCAGAACAATAGTTTAACCGTTATTACTAGTATATTGCTGTACATAGATCTGCTCACGGTAATTAAGACACGTTAACACCCCGGTATACACTCAATTTAGACAAAACATCAATCGCGTGTAACAGCAAGTTGGCGTGGTCAGGTTTAATTTCGCTGTCACGCAGGTCAACACTAATTTTCTCCACAGGTACACCATTTGAGAGCTATTTGAAGTTCAATATAATAGTATACGGGGTAGTGTTGTTCTAGTCGGATTTGATAAACAACGACAGAGGAAAGCCTGGCCGAGAAATAAAAGCAAATTTTCATACCTTTTAGCGAATAATAGATAAAACTAACATTTCTCCCAGTATTCTTTTGTTCCATTCTCAATTTATCACACCAAAATACTTTATTAGAGTTCTTAGATTTCTTATATTTTGAATCTGTTTACAATGCTTTCCGATCAAATTTAAACGACATTCAACTTTCAGTCATAACGTCATCAATGTGTAAATCTACGTAATTCAATTTGATTTGTGATAGCAATTGCTTCAAGTACTTTTTAAATGTTTTTGATATATGTTTCGTTGCTTAAATATTTGAATATGTACATAATAACTAAGATTTGTGATTTCACGAAATAAGATGTAACTTATACTCCATATGCTTCCTTAACATCCCGCGCTGTTTATGTACATTAACAGCATGTAGTGAATTTTACTTACTTTTTAAAATCAGTTTATTGATTTGTGAAGAGAAAGATGTAAATATAAAAAATAAAATGCTTCCTTTGATGATTCATGCGAGTTATGAAAGTAGCGGTCATTGCAGAAAAAAAAATACATTTTTCTCCAATGTCACCAATATTTTGACATCTAAGAGTCGTCTTACAGCTAGCTATACGACATTTGTAAAATGAAATATTTGCTGATGTCGAGTATAACGTGTTTAAAACAGCGCTACATTTAGAAAAGAATGACTCAGAAATTGGGGTGTGGATATTCTCAAAAACACTCCGATTCTCATACATTTTAACAATTATTTTCAAAAGCTAAAAATAGTAAAAAATTTAAACATAAATCTCAATATTTGGAATAAGATTATTCGTAATATTTTACAGAAAAGGAAACATTTTTGAAGATTTTTCTTAGCCATACCCAAATAAAGAAGAAAAAAGATGCATAAAATTATAAAGATATTTTAAAAAAAACATGTCCCTGTTGATCTCTCAACTGATATAATAAACCACTCCACCAAAACGATACACATAAATCATATCGAAGTTAGTCTTAATTTTTGAATTGTCGCCCTTTCTGTAACTAGTAACTATTTATCATAGTATATAATACAATGGATAAAATAAATTCAATGCAATATTCATTAATATGTCATAAAGAGAAAGAAAGACTTATTGTTTTCGAAAATATTAAAGTCTCTCCACCTTATTATGTTTTAAGGTTTCAAAGAATTTTTCTCAATTAAATCGATAAAGTGTTTTTCCTTTGATTATTGAAGTAGATGTTTCAAATTTTGTACTAGACCTTGACCTTTGACATTAATGTCCTTTTGATTGGCCAAGGTAGAATTTCTATACTAAGTGCTCTACCATGTATGGTCTAAAAGTTGTAAGTGATTCTATTGAAATTTAAACACTTTTAGGGCCAATAACTTCTTAGGGAAACCTTGGATCCTTTGGACATATAAACAGAAGATATTGGTAAAGGTTTCAAAAGTCTGTCTGTTATTCTTTTATATAAGTAACTTAAACAAGCATTTTATACAATAGAGGCAATATCTCTATAGATATTTCAAGGTTGGGGCTGAATGTTTACGTTTTGAAATGTCATAAGAAATCCTATTACATCATTGAAATAGTGATTCTTTACCAACCTAAACAAAAGAAATATAAAGATATAAAGGCGCAATTAAAATAAAAATGCATTTTCGAATGACCTCGAAATCTGATCATCACGTTATTTGATCGGCAAAGGTATATGCTTCCAGACCAAATGGTCCATCGTCTTTACAACGAATGGTTGAAAATTTGTATTTCTATTTACATTAAGAAATGTTCAGGACAGACTACTGTTGGAAGGGGAGATCAGATCCTTTCTGTGTGAATAAAATGTGTAGAGAACCTTATGAGTGAACTTAAAGACTGTGGTAAAAGTTTCAGGCTTCTGTCTTTTATATATGGTTTCAGAGGAGTAGCAATAACAAGAATGTCGTACATAAAGAACAATTACTGTATAAGTTCTTGGACTTTTAAGGCAAACGGTCTTCTGATGGCTTTATTGTAATGGCCTATTACGTAAAACAAAAATCATCATATCTTATAAAGAAAAAGCCTGTTTGAGAAAAATATAAACGGGGGATAAACCTCCTTTTAACAAAAACTTTATATAAGTAACCCATGTACAGTATTAGTAAAATAAATGCCAACACATTTGTTTATAAATCAACTACTGGGGAAAAAATCTATATCAACAAACAAATTTTGAATGTGTGGTTTTTAGAGAGATAAAGAGAAAAGCCATTGTATATTTTTAGGATTGCATTTTTTTTTAACAGAACCCATACTTGGTCGATTTCGCAGATGACCATAAATGTACGGATCAAGAGAAAAATGGTTACTGACAACAGATATAGGTTTAGTAAAATAGCGTAAGTATTTTTAAAAAAAAATTGCCAGTGGCAAACCCAGGCTTGTCGAGGAAATCTATATAATCAAGGAAAAAAAAGTGATAAATAAATACATGTTAAGTGTTTTAGAATTCGCAATTTTAATAATCAAATTTTGAAAATTTATATACAAAAAAGATTAGATAATAATAGTTGATATGACGTCAAATTATCTGACATATCTGCGATCAAATATTCTAAGAAATATTGACTTTTAAGAGCGATACATTACTTTTACAAAGACAACCATCAAAAGCATTATGAGAAAATGCCACCCATATAGAAATGTTTTACAATTCATAAAAAAATTCATATAAACAATTGAATGATTTCTTTGGTGAAGGTTGTCATCGAAATATTTTATTTTTTCTTTAGAACAACAGGAACCATCTGATTATTCATTCAACTGTCTGTCTGTCGGTCTGTTTGTATATTTATCTGTTTTTCTTCCCTCTCTCATTATCACTACACATTTCTCTTCAATAGTTCATTCATAAACGTTTCAGGGATTAAAAAAGCGTAAAAAATCTAGAATTTTTATATGAATGAATAAACTTTATTTATACCCCTCTGTTATTTAATCGTCAAATAAGAATGATTTGAACATATGTAAACTGTTGACACACTAATTAAAAATACAATTAAATCAATTCTAATTTTGAAGCTGCAACGGTGTGAGAATACAAATTAAAAAACAGGAACTCTTACAGTTTCTGGCGTAATATTTTTTTTTCAAATAAATTGTAGGATAAAGTAACAATAGAGGTGAAATGCGAGTATAAAAGTAACTTTTCGATAGTTTTATATACACTGTATTTATTCGTTAATAAATATTTCAGGTGATTACAAACGGACTGATAAACAAACAAACAAATCATTTACATGGTGAAACGAAGTTCATACAGATTAGAACTGTATAGAGTGGCTAAAGTAAAAAAGTGACTTTTTATAACATTGAACACTGGGGAAAATTCAGTGTATTAAAACAAATCCGTAACAAGCTTTTTTTTCGATATGCAAAATATAAGGTTCTGTCAATGCAAGAAATCGACCAGATGAAACAATTTATCATTGTTTTTATTTAAACAAGTAAATTCAATAATAACTTGTTGAACCAGAAAAAGGATGTACTTTTAAGATGTGTTATTACTTCAAAATACTAAAATATTTGTCACTTTATCTTCGTTTATTATGCTGCTTATGATACACACAAAAACATTCATCATTTTAGACAAAATTGTTTTCATTCAAAACAAAACAGAATACATTACAAATTCATGGATGATTGATTTGGAAATGTCGATTCCTAAAATAGATTTCATCGTTTAATTATTTTTATAAAGAGTCTTAAAACTGGTTTATTCTATAGGTGGTTTCTATGGAACAGCTGACGTTCTTGAAGGTAGTCTATTTTGTGAAAAATTAAGTACACAATGTAAAATGTTAAATAAGTTTAAGTTTTTAGTTTAAATCTAAAATTTCCTTACATGTTCTAAACAATTATGCATTTGCAAATTGGGTATTGTTTAAGCTATACATTGTCAAATCTAACAATATGTCATATTTTAAAGATATTTTAAGTATTGATTATTCTAGATCTATGCAAAATTACATATAATTCGTGATAAAATTCGATTATCTTCTGGAAATTTAAATCTTATTCAAAATTAGTAACTGAGAGAAATTGTTTGAAATGTATTATGATAATTAATCAAGAACATCTCGTGTTTCAGTTACGGGATAACTCAGGCTTTTATTTAAAAAAAAAAACCTGAGGCCCCAAGAATTGAATAGATAAAATGCGATTTACTATATGTACAATATTTATGAGTAAAGATTTGAAATAAAAAAAAATAATTTTAATTTATTTTAATACAGTTTCTTTTGTAAAACTATCTACGAATTCGAAATCGTAGAATGAAAAGCATAAAACAAGATGTAAATTAAAGGGTCATTGTACCTGTAAATCAAAGAACGTTTGTAGTATTTGTAAATAGAGCGTCACATCTCTGTTTCGGATGAATGAGCTAGGTTCGACACTCAAATTTATTATGAAGTAAATGTTCTTCAACTTGCTAAGGTCTATGGATTCTCGTGGTTGATATACCTCGGCTAATTATACCTGATCCTAAAAACCTACATATTTCACATTTGGATGGCGAGGTACCAGTCGACACATCAAGTTAACAAATATTGACATTTGTTTGTTTCCGCGAGGTTTTGAATCAGAAACATATTAAACATGATATCAGCCCTTTATCAGCAACTATGTTGGAAGTACATTGTATTTATGTATGTGAGGCATTCAAGTTAATTTAATTCATATTTTGATACAATGAATGCATTTTGACTATGTACAACTATTTTAATTGTATCGATAAATTACACGAACTGTTACACTAGACATAAGAAAACGGTAATAAACTATACTGTAATTCACCCACTACATCTAAAAATAAAAAAAAAATGAATATTCTTGCCAATGAATATATTTATCTGACGATTAATCGTAAGATATCAAGATTAGAAAACATTTGCGAACCAAATTCTCAAGTAAATAACAACCATAACACAATCGGAAGACGTTAATGAAGAATAAGAAACAGGAGAAAAACAGTAAGGTTTTCCACTGAAGATAGACAACTTCAATAAACATTACTTGTTTTGGTGTAAATGAAATGTCGTGGTATATTAAAATGGTTGATTTTTGTTTAAAGAAAACATGCTTGATAAATAAATAGGATTTAAACTATTTATAATATACATGACAAATCCTTTTAAACCTGTGAATACAGCCGAATATTTGTTTACATGTTTAGAACAAAAACCACCTTTAAAGTTATGATGATGAATTATCTCCATTTTTCAAATATTTCCTTAATTTCCCTTTTGTCGATCCACAGAAAGAAAACATTCAGGTTTCGTTGTTTACAAAACATACCTTGACATATTTCCAAAGTGTAATAAATCTTGTTATTAGGGCGTAAAGAACTTTTGTTTCTCTATTTCTCAAAACCAATTTTGGCGGGGAAAACGTCATTCATTATTGTTTAAGGAAATTCTAAATGTAAAATAGGATTTTAAAGAACATTTACCAATCAATTTCCCTCAAATTATAGGACATATATCTATTATCAGGTTTTATTTTCAATTTTAATCTACATACCATAAAGAAAACAATACTCAATGTTTGCATAAAATCATTACGAATATATAATGTATAATAATAATCCTTTGTATATAGGGTTATTGTAACGATTTTTGTCAAATATTATTTTTCCGTTTTTAATGTTTACATTGCTTTCGTAAGGCCTTTATCATACTTTTCCAAAGTTTGAGTGTCAATGGTTCAGCTATAAGCAAGATACACAGCTCGCAATTCTTCGTTAATATATAAACAAAGTTTTGTTTACATTTTGTAAGTTAATAAGAACATTCCAGGTGAAGACCTAAATGAATGTGACAAACGCTAGGAACTGTTTATTTATATTCAAAATGAAGTAGCAGATAGATTGTAAACAAGAACATGGCAAGATCCTTGTTTACGCAACAAAGAGTTGTGAGATCTGTTTCTTACTTAAAACTTTACGACTGACACTCAAAATCATTTACAAAATGCATTACTGAAGCATTGCAAACAATAAAATTAGACAATTTAATTTTGACCAAAATCTTGACCATGCCCCTTTAATTAATATGAAAAACTTTAGAAAAAAACAACACATTTTAAATATCTCATGACCATTTGTATTCTTTTGGAATATGAAGGTAGCAAGTTCATGTAAGCGTTTAGAATATGATTATAGTGTAACTAATAATAATACTTATTATTATTTTTATTATTATTATTATCATCATTATTATTTAATATTATTATTATCATTTGTATGACCATTGATGTGGATAACACTTATACGTAGTCGTGATTGAAAAAAACCTAGAAATCAATCAAAATCAATGCAAGTAAAAAGCAAAACAACTTATTTTCATTGTTTATGTTTCATTTTACTTTCACAAAGCGGGTATGTTTTAAAAGACGAAGAGGAAAACAACCATTTTTATTATATCTAAAATAGGAATATTATATATTAAATTTCTAACATTAATCATTCTAATATAAGATAAGATTATTGGTCACACATTCTATCTATCTTGTATGCAAGTAATGACGATTTGTTTATTTAAAAAAACTAACAAAAAAAAAACTAAAATAAAAAACAAAGAAATCCCACGTTTTATTATATTTTTTAAGAGAAAAGGGAAGAAAAACTCCGAGGATACATCATTTGTATGAAATGGATGAGTGCGATTTTAGACCAATGCATCTTATCTTGGAATTTGGTTTTCCGAGCCGGGTCCACAACTATATATATATATATATATAATA
>WFKH01003881.1:61223521-61241844 GCA_016163765.1 Magallana hongkongensis
TATATATATATATATATAATTATATATATATATATATATATATGAACCTGTTTCGCTAAAAATGAAAACATTACTCTGTCGCAAGACCAACATGCAAACACTTGTGATTATTTGCGTTTTGGCCTCCGTATTGACCTTCTCTGAAGCTTGTTCGTGTACAGCTCTACATCCCCAACAACTCTTCTGTGACGCAAATTTCGGTATGTATTTAATTTTCTGTTATTTATCTGAAACTCTAAATGCATTTATTTAGAACGTTACTAATAACTTGTTGTAGTAATTCAAGAACAAAATCCGACTGCTTTAAGAAAATATATATTGCATATTTAGCATGCAAAAATGTGTTTAATATAAATTTTAACTAGTATTTTTAATAAAAATATATATAATTTTTATTATATAAGTTGGAGTCTTAAGACATTACTATAATTTTACATGCATGACATTTAGGAATTAAAACAATTAAGAGGCTACCTTCAACGTTAAAAATTATCGCCATTTTAGTTATAAGCGCAAGGATTTTGAGGCGGACTTTAACAGGCGGCGAACCTTTACAGGGTGTATACTATACAGTAATGATACGACAGCATTACAAGGTATGTATTCGTTAAATTTCCATCAAATAATACACGCATATGCACATGCATGAAATAAAAAATACGAAATACTACAATTGGGTTATCAAAAAGAAAAAAATAGTTAATCGTAACAGATCAACTTTAAGATAAATATTAAATGAAAATGATTTGTGATCGGTAATTTTGACGCATTCTGTAAAGTTTACCGACGATGTTAAGGAAGGGTGGTAGCGTTAAAGTGTTTTCCATTGGATTCAATCTATTTTTGAAGTTTCGAATGTCAAGAGAGTATATGGAAAAATACACTGCATACCATAAGAAAAAGAATGGTCTCTGTGACTTAAAAATGATGTCATAGCAAAGAGCTGTCAATGTTTATCTTTTTTCTGTGTATCTATATTTACATCAGAACAACCTTAATTTTTTTTTCAACATAATCAGGTTATATTGACTTTTAAAAAACCGTCAATATATAAGGCATATGCACCGTTTATGATTCTATGCATTATCAATATTCTTACCTGTTGCATATATCCAGCTCAACAATTAACTACAAAAGTTTGTGGTTTTTTGGCATTGAAAATGTCATATTGGCACTAAATTTAATAAGCGACCATTTAATTTCATATAATAATTAAACCACCGTAAGTTGTTGAAAACATGCCTCTGACGCATTCAAAGTTTGCGAGTTTGTTTGAATCGGAATACATCTATTGAAGGTATGTTAAATAAGATAAAATGTGTTTGTCTCCATGTTCAAGACATTAATACTCAAAATATTTGCACATGATGCCTTAAAGTTTGATTTCGAAACAAAATGATATGCAATGCCCGTAAGTAGCTTTATCAATGTATTTTTTCCGTTTATTTTTAGCAAGTTCTTTTGTCCGTTGTAAAAAGCAGAATATAATGCTTTGCTGATGCCTGTTACAACTTAAACAATAAAAAAGACCCCTTTACGGTAACTCCATTACTTCTCTTTGGCAGGGTTAAATGACATAGTTTGGTGAAATATGACGTAACGTCATTTGTTCTATTTAATTTTATCTACCTACTAAAATTTCGGCAAATTAATTAATTAATTAATTTACCCTGCAAGAGAGCGCTTACGCAGTTACCGTGAAGAGGGCTATTGACGACTAATTTCAAAGTATAATGAAGGGTCACACATATGAATTTCATAAACAATGATATACATTTATACAATGGTGAAAACATGTTCTTCAATAAATCAATGATTATAAGTTATATTATTCAATATTGATGGATTTTTTTCCTGATTACAGTTGGGATGCCAAGAACAGAAAAAATGCAGCAAAACGTTTTAGGAAACAGTGCTATTTGAATAACATAGATCATACTCGTTTAAGTATTTAACATATCAAATATTGCATTTTTTTTTTTTTGCTCTCAATTGTTAAGAAACAAGAATATGTGAGAGAATGAAAATGTTTTAACATTTCTTGTATTTGTTTTGCAAATACAAGCTTAGATGTTACATTGTCATCTGTTGTAATTCACATGGAAGGTTGTTGACACATAATAAACCCGTATATTTCAAAACCCATTTTAGGACTTACTTCTCATATTTAAATGACAGATTATTTTATCAACTGTACAACATTAAACATTACTAATATGTTTACTTTATAGTTTAAGTTCTGAAGTTTCAGGGCTTCCTTATCGGCACATGTACATGTATGCCGCTGGTTGTAATACTCATATTTCTTATACATACAGAGAGGACCTCGAATTGGGCGTCAAATACAAAGGATATACACATCTATCCACGGTGCTTCCTGTGGTGTGTCATTTCAGATTGGTCGTGAATATCTCATTGCCGGTAATAGTGTAATCAATCATAATTTCAATTTGGAAACGTCTGCATTCAAATAAATGTAAGATTATTTGTTTTCCCGTTCTGTGAAAAATGTTTTAATACATTGTGTTGAAAATAATGATTAAAAAATAAAATTGATTATTTAATACTAGAACACACATGAGTTTACATTTGTTCTAAGCGTATATTTTATCAATTTGTTTTTTGTAAAACATACAAAAAATTATTTTCACTATGAATATGTGATCATTATTTTAGAGAAAAGTACTTAATTCATTGCATATGTTTTTCAGGGTTTATCCAAAATAACAGATGGATGGCACAGCTGTGTAGTTGGAACGTTGAGACATCTTCACTTACCCCGTTTCAGAGAAATGCACTGAGATACGGCGTATATAGAAACAATTGTTCCTGTAACGTAAGTCTGTTTATTTTTTCTGTGATTATTTTTGTTTTATTTACCCCCTTTTGTTGGATTGATATAACAGTTAACCATGGAACTCGCATGTATATCATCTCATCATCTAAACTATAAGAAATAAAACAAACACTAATCAACCAAGGGATCGCAGTCCACACCGTAATATAGTGCGTAATTTTAAAACATAAGTTCAGATCTTGATCCACCTCTACATTATCGCAAAACATATAAAGCGAGATCACTGTGACGTCATAAACTTTGTTATGTTAACATTTCTCGAGAGCGCATGTGATAATCCAAACGTGTTAATTAACCTTAAAAATTGTAAATTCCAAGTAAAAGCTCAGCCATTTTTAGCATAACACTATTTCATTAGAACTTGGTACAAAGCGTGTATAAGTAAAACAATTTAAAGGATGGACCAGTATTCCTTTCACTTCAAATATTTTATACCTGTTCTGAGAAATTACTTCGCCAATTTCAACCTAACGTGGCAAAAACATTTTTGGGTAAATACTTTTTGAGTTTCATATAATAAATAACCACGTCCTCGTCATCGGGAACATGCATATAAATAAATTAGGAAAAATGAAAACATGAAGGGATGTTTCAATAATATTCTCAAGAGCCAAATTAAACATATAATAATATCTTATATTTGACATTAGCTTTATAAATCACGAAATACTTTTGTTAGGTCAGGAGGATGCTCTTTTGGGGGTTGAAGCTATTGGCAATTTTAAGAAGACAAAGGAAAAAGCTGTCATTTATATCTTTTAAGAAAATAATGAAGCTAGAGATTGTGAATATTTTGTTAAAACAAGATTATTGAAAAACTTAAAAGCTTAAGTTTTATTTTTAATTTGTCCCCTTCAGTCAAACAGATCAACAACTTAGAAATTACATAGTTTAAGAATCACATCTTTTCCTGCAGGATTGATTGATCTTTAAATTGCGTTGTATTTCAGTGTGTTCTTATTTCCTTATTGAACTATTCCATCGACAATCAATTTTATTTACTTTGGTGATATCATTTCAATATTAAGAATCAGTTAAAACATGTTGACAATGAAATTTTCACAAACATCTGAAAGTAAGTTAATGATTATGCAAAGTACTCTAATTAGTCATTATGGTAGTTGAGCATTATGGGTTCTGAAAACAAAATATACATAGCTTTTTCAGAAAATAGATGTAAACGACTCATCAACAGTATTTAGATTTTCAATATCTTAAAGGTACTATATTGATAAAATCATAAGACCATTAACCTCCTGCTGCGTCAACTCAAAGCACCTAAAAACATTACTAACACTGACGTTAATGAAACACATTGTCTCGGGTACCTTCAATGCTTAAATCGCCATTAACTAACGTAATAATAGATAATCAATAAGTAAATTGTATAATGCATTAAATGAGATCATCGGTTTGAACCAATTTTTACAGAGAAAAATAAACAAACAGGCATTTTGCCCTTAGTTTCTATTTAAGGAATAAGGAATCATTCTTTGAGTATTATGAGGTGATAATTTCGGTCGCCGCTTAGGCAAATCCAATAAAGCCCGAAGGGCTTTATGATAGATTTGACCACGCTCAAACCGAAATTATCACCTTATATTAAAAGAATAATTCCGTATTACTAATTTTTATATTATTTCCAATGTTTACCTTTTAACATTATTATTTTAAAACCACTGTCTTTTTTTATGTAGCACATGCTATGTTTTACTACGCGGCGCAGCCAATACGTATTTTGGGTATGCTATAAGACACGCCCATTTTGTGTCACTCATGTTTTATGAAGTTATTGGGTTTTAGGGTTCAAAATTGATTCGTAATGTTATCACAGAAAAAGACAGTTGAAAATGTAAATATTATGTAATATTGAAGCACCTTTAAAAAGGTCTTTTCATTTTAGTGTGCAACAGTTCATGTGTTCATGTGGTCTTACTTTAACCCTCTATCTATATATACAAACCATCTTATTAGTGTAGCATTATAATGATATTACTCGTAGTAGCAAAAAAAAAATACTGTTTTTAAGTAGTCCAAAGTTTAGTAGTTGCAATGTTATGTGTCATTGAGAACAGTCTGTTCGATTTTAATGTCTTTTGTTAGTAATAGGTAAAATTTAACATCCTATTAGGTTATAAAACGCACAATAATTAATGTTAAAACGTATTTGTGTCACATTTTAACATTTTTCCGTCTGCCGTACAAACTCACTACTTACATATGTAACAGCCTTTTCATACCCGTTTTGAAAATAAGGAAATTTCCATATTGGGGCAAATCCATGTGCCCCTGTTCTAGCTATATAACATTAATTTTGAGTTTTGATTGATGTCTTTTTATAAGCAAATTCTCTTAGTACAAGCTAGTTTAACTGTTCATATTTTGAAAAAAATCTGCATCTCAACAATACATAATTATTTAAAATCGTAATGTAAGTTTTGATCATGAAATAAAGCTCAGAACCCAATATGCATTGTCCAATGATTAACAAGTCGTTCGTATTTCAATTTTTTGAGATAATAGCAACACAACATGTGGGTATCATGTTTTCGTTTTAAGGTCAAGATGTAGAGATGAAAGGTGACTACAGGTTTATGAAAGTCAAGATATAAATTCTGTCAATGATGCTTCCTAACAATAGCTTTGTTTGATAGGTGTATCGGGGCTTAAATGTTTGGTAAACAAAATGAAAAGTCATGATTTCCTCTGTCTTTTTCAATGGAATATGAAGGAAATAAGTCTCTCCGAAAACGTTATTAAATAAGCTCTTGGCCTCCACTTTAAAATGATGTTAAATTGAATATAGGTATCGGAATAACTTTTTCCATGATTAAATATAGAATGTCAAGAATCTGTTCGATTTTCTACATAATTCCTTTAAATCCGTAAAATACGGAGAAAATATTCATTAAATCAATTATGACGTCATATATAAATATTCATTAAATCAATTATGACGTCATAATGGTTCTAACACCAAAAATACACTCAGTTGTTTACTCAGAGTTTGAGTTCAATGTCATGAGTAAAATTTGTTCTAAACACAAAATATTTACAAAAGGAACTATTATTGACATAACATTTTATATTTGTACTATATTATGGAATAAGGCTTTCACAAAGTTTGACGTTTAGCAAAACAGAGGAATTTCGGACTAAATTTTTCAGATTTTTTTTTTCACTGAAATATTTTAGGTAGTTCTATAATATTTAAAGTTAAGATTTTATTTGTTAGTAAACATAATTTTGCATATTTTTTGTTAGTGTTATCTCACTTTTTCATTCGGATAATCGTATGGCATACACTACAAAAAAAATGAAATTTTTTTATCATTGACCTCATGTGAATTTTATGCCAGTAGAGAAAGGTCAATATACTTAATTTAATACTATAATTATTCAAGTAATATCATCATTCAATCTTTTGTTAAATTGAAAAAAATGAGTAGTGCCACTGCCATTCATAAACTGTATTCCATTTTTAAAAGAGTTAGGCAATTTATATTATTTTCCCAATTAATAAACTCTCAATCATAGTTTCAAATTTTAAAGGATTTTTCTTAAATTTTCATGAAATATTCAATGGCCATTAACTCAAAAAGAAGGTCATGTCATTGACCTACTTTTTTGAAAGTGAAAAATAACACTTCCATGACAGGTCTATAACACATAATAGATAATTTTTCATTATCATCAGTGGATTTTTGTTTTCATTCTAAGTAAACGTAAATCCTTAACAGATCTTTGACTGTACCTGGCTGGACTTCATTGATCGCCATCGCTGCCCAGTTGAAACACGGAATAGGTGTGTGATCAGAGATAACAGCAATTGTTTCTGGAGGAATAATGCTTGCATTAACAATGGAAGGGGGTGCCGCTGGCAGTCCAATGCTTGCAATACACCAGTTGGTGGATTGGCTGCTACAAATGTATTAGCTGGTCCTTCATTGCAATAAAACAATGACAAAATATTTTGCGGTTTTATTGTCCTTTTAATTTACTTATAATTTAATCATCATCTTGAAGCAACATGTATGGTCATGCATATCTAGAAATGAATTAAGAAGAAAAAAAAACATAAAATCAATTTGTTCTTAATAACAATTTTTTGTTTGCCAAAGCCTGATTTTGTTGTTTATTTAGATAGAATGTACGTCACAGTATGGTGGTGTCAAATACCATCTTAAGATGCTTGATAAACAAAGACGCATTATGAAAAACATTTTTTTTATCCTTATCTTCTGTAACTTAAATTTAAATGTCATACCAAAGACTGACATTTTCTTTTCGATCCTGGTTAAGAATGAACTCACAGAATATAAACTCAAATACATGTATATGTCCACCAATTTCTTAAGAAGCCTTTTTTTATCAATTAAATCTAATCATATCAGTATTATTAATCAGTTTTCTAATGAGCTATTAGATTTTAAGCTAGTTGATGCTTGTAAATCAGAAAAAAATGCATCCTCGTTTTAAAGCCATTGTATTCGCTTTTTGTCGTAAATATGAGTAATAGATGGAACACCATAAAACACCATTTAGTGCGCTTCTGTGGCTACTATATAGTGCCAGCGACTTTACCGGGAGAATGCTTTCTGAGGTAGGATAGAAACATGTATAATTCAATGAATATTTTCAAATTTGTGAGGTAAATTTGAACTTTTCATTAAGTGTAACAAAATGGCCAAAGACATTTACTTGTGCTTATACGCCGTTATAAGGCTTTACGTGCGTTATTGAACATTGAATGTTACAACTTTTTTGAATGCACATATAAGTAAATTATCATTGACTTTACAAGTAATGTACATATACATTATTTGTAAACACTAGTAAATTCAACAACGCTATCCCCCCACCTCCAGAAAAAATTGGTATGCACTCTTAAAGTGTGTTATATTTTTTCAAAAGAGACATAAACACTTACAATCTCATTTATCATGTTCCTTTATACTTGACATTTAATGTCAACGATTCCGTCTCACGTCTTTTCATTCAAAACAAAACAGAATGAATTACAAATTGATAGATGCTTGCAATTCAAACGTCAATCCCTCAAACAAATTTCATTAGGTCTTTCCACCTTTCAGGTGAAAAGACCTTTTGTATTTCTTATGTTTTTTATTATTATTATTAGGTCTTTCCACCTTTCAGGTGAAAGACCTTTTGTATTTCCTATGTTTATTATTATTATTATTATTATTATTATTATTATTATTATTATTATTAATGTTATTATTATTATTATTATTCTACTCTTTTTTTCCAGGACAGCTTTTTTATTTCAAGAGATATTGAACATTTTTCTTTATGTTATTGACCACAAAAAGTTATGGTACCAAATGACCCTTTGCTTAATAACTCCCAGAACTTACAAAGTTATTGCCTTTGTGTACGAAAAGCTTGTTATCGCTACTCCTCTGAAACCATAAGAGATAGAGTCTTAAAACTTTTACCAATGTCTTCAGTACATTTAGAGGGTTCTTCAATCTATTCATACCGACAGGATCTGAGGCCCCCTTTTAGTGATTATTGACATAAAGGTCAAAGGTCAAGGTCATTTGGAAATCTGTTAATAAATGAGTTTTTAGATCTCTTTTGTTTAGGGTGGTAAAGAAAAAAAATCATGGATGTAGTAGGACATCTTAAGACATTTTAAAATGTGACCCCTTGGCTCATACCTTTGATTAATTACAGAGTTATTGCACCTATTGTACGAAATGCTTGTTAACGCTACTCCTCTGAAACCATAAGAGATAGAGACTTGGAACTTTTGCTAATGTCTTCAGTACACATAGAGGGTCCTTCAATCTATTTATCCCGAAAGGAGCTGAGGCCCCCATTTAGTAGTTATTGCCCCCTGAAAGTATTCAAATTTCGATAAATTTAATTCCAACTTTTTTGTTATTTATCATAGAGCCTCGGACCACTTGGAATGGGAGCGTCTACCTTAACCAAACAAATAACATAAAGGTCAAAGGTCAAGGTCATTGGAAAATATGTTAATTAATGAGTTTTTAGATCTCTTTTGTTTAGGTTGGTACAGTCAAACTTTTTCATGAATGTAGTAGACATTTCAAAATATAACCCTTCAGCCCCTACTTGAAACAATTATAGAGTTATTGCCCCTATTGTACAAAATGCTTGTTATCCTTACTTCTTATAAACCGTTAGAGGTAGAGACTTGAAACTTTTACTTATGTATTCAGTACATTTAGGGGCTTCTTCAACCTATTCATTTCGAAATGAAATGGCCCCTTCTAGCAGTTATCGCCCTGAAAGTTTCTTAATTTTGTTAAAAACACCTATAACTTTTGAACCTTACATCGTAGGACCATCAGACCACTTCAAAATGAAATGTTGACATTTACCAGTTCATATGACATAAAGGTCAAAGGTCACGGTTAAACAAAAAAATGCATATTTAAGTTTTTGACTTTTCTTTTTGTAAAGTAACGCAGAGAAAATGTTTTATTAATTATATTGAAACAAAACATAAAAAGTAATGAGGCGGAAAGACCTCTAATTGTTCGAGAACAATTAGTCTACTAGTTACAATTAATTTTGTTTAAAATTTTATCGAAACTGTTTCGTTTGAAATAGAGCATCTGTGAACCGATGATATTAATGAGGTAAAAAAGAATGCTCAGATCAGTATAACGTAGTATCTCTTGAAACAAGCAGAGCGAACACGGGCCTTTTTTTGGTCGAGGAAATGTGAGGCAGATACTGCTCAAATATGTGATCTAATTTTTTAGTCGATTTTTAAATTTGCTAAAATTGGTTTGCATGCAGGGGACACATGATCCCGACTCTTGAGAATTTTTAAACATTTCAGAATTAAACAAGTACAACTTACATATAGCACTATATAGAATAGCCAGGGACGGTCTCAAGATTTTCTGAAAAATTACCCCTTTTTCACATTTTCACGGGTCCAGCACCACGCTCCAGTCCCGAGCAACTGCCATAAACTACTATAGGATTTGTTGCTTAATGTATACTTATGCAAAAAATCACCAATTAATGGGGGTCAATCACCTTCTTTTTGAGTGACATTTCGTGTTCTGAGCCCATCCCACTTTTCAAGCACAAAACCGAAAGTGAAAATGTTGGCCACAGTTTCGCATTTTCATTCCATATCCGATGAAACGTGCTACCAGTATCAAAGTCTCATATATCAGTGAAATGGACATTAGCTCCTCTATCCACAAAATGAATGCAATAAATATTCTAGCAATTTATACCTCTCAAATAACCAGCCAAACCTCAGGTTCTCCCTTTATTTCAAAATTTTGACCAGGTCTTTCGTTCGAAACTATCCACTGCCACCTAAGAAGTAAAATTGCTGTACTCTGCTGACGTCCTTCCTCTTCCTTGGTTGGAGAGGAACCATGTCAGTAATACACGGTATTTACATATGTGAGGCAGTCTGGTGATTTTAATTTATAGTTTGTTACATTGAAGGCATTTTTAATATGTGCGAGAATATTTACACATATGTAATTGTATCGATAAATTACATGAGACTAGATATAAAACAGGAAAAAAAAACTATGTTGTAATTCATACTATAAATTTATATAAAAGAATGAAAATCCTTGCAATTGAAATAATTTATTTGACTATTATTGTTATGATGTCAAGATTGGAATTTATTAGCAAACTTTATTATCCAGTAAAAACAACCATAATTTATGTGATTCATGTTGAAAGTTAAGAATGAAACAATTCAAGTATATTTTGTAAGTTTAATTTCTTCACATTAAAATGCTACAAATTAATACTAATCAAATTATAAATCTTCGCAATTTCATCATCATCGTTAAAAATCATTAATATTGTTTTCCAAGTTAAAAAAAAAAACCTGGTGATTAAATACATTTCTTTCTACCTCCATAATTGACAAACATCTTAGATTTTAAAAAACAAACTACATTACCTGATTGTTTTACGTAAATCTTGGTAAAATAATTACGTTATAGCATAATAAACACCTTACATGTATTAAACTTTAATGAGAATATAATCATGATTGTGTTTTTGTGTTAATAATTGGCTGTGTTAAAGGGCAATAATGATTAAATAAAGATGCAATGTTTGATAAATTGATATAATATACTAGTAAATTATTTATGCTATGCATAAAAATAACTTTTAAACCAGTAAATACAACAGACTGATTCTTTACAAGTCTAGAACAAAGACCACCTTAAAAATGATGATGGACTTCTGAATATGCATTAATTTTTTTTTAGATTTTCTTTGTCTCAATCCACTGAAAGAAACATCTATATATTCCCATTAACGTGGTTAATTATATCTGATCCTAAAGAACAACCTATTGACGTTATGTTGGCGATAAAACAGTTCAACTTGGTAGTTAACATTTATCTACATGTTTCGAACCAGCAACTCATTTCCGAAACTGAAATTTTCAACCATGTGAAAAATACATTGTATTTATGTATGTTAGGCACTCTAGTGAATTCAATTGATAAGTTATTCTGTGATTGCATTTTTAATTACGTACGATATTTTTAATTGTATCGATACATTACATGTACACTAGACATAAGAAAATGGCCTTAAACTACATGTTCACTGTAATTTTTACACTAGATTAATATATAAAAAAAATACAATCCAATGATATTATTTATTTGACGATTTTTCTTATGATGTCAAGATTTAAATATATTTGCGAACTATATTCTAGAGTAAAGAACAACCAACCAAAAGACATGTGAATGTGAATTTTGTTGAAAGATAAGGAAAACACAATTCAAAAAGAACAGTTGATTTCAAAGTAATATTACACTATGCTCTGCGCTTCTCATAGTGTATTATACGATGCATCAAAAGCTGCCGAATAAAAAAAATGTTTAAATTTCGTAAAAAAGAGAAAATATTAATGTTTATCACATGATACATACGTGACATCGCCGTGTCATGATTTTGCGTCTTTTTAAAGTTTTTTTTTTATTTATTTAAAAAAAAGTTTACATGCTTAGCAATTAAAAAATAAACTTCAAACACCAGAATATTTTGAAACATATATAGTATACACTTTTTTAAAAACTGTTTAACAAAAATGGTGAATGTTTTCGTCCATTTCGGATAATTACGCAGTGTTTTTTGTCTCTTGTTTAAGGAATAAAAAGGACAGACATGCAAATACTGATACGATGCATTTTTGCTTCGATAGATATAAATCAATAAAACATGTAATGGAATTGATATATGAACATAAAAGTGATAGCGAGTTAAGCTATATTGCAAAGCTACGTCCATGAAACTTTGAAGAGTCATCGATAAAACTGATCGAACAGTAATCAATCTAATATACTACTCCATGTATCATAAAAGGAGTGATCATCTACTTAATGGAAAAAAAAGATACAATATGTCAATACCTCATCGTGCCCATTTTTTTATAGGACCAAATTGTGAAGTTCTTCGAGAATGCCGAAAATCTAGAAATGGAGTCGCTAGCGTGCGACGAATATCATTATCTCACTCTCTTTCAACTGCATTATCTTCAGAAAAAATATCATAAACATTTTCTAAAATCAAATAGGTAGATATCACAAAGCACAAATTCGTGTCATTTTACGACGATCTTTCGCGATTTTATTCCATCTGTGACAGTACTTTTAGATTAAACCTTGTATATCCAGTAAGTTTTAGTTTCTAAAATAGCAATGCTATAATACGTATCAAATTGTAATTGTTCCCAGTTACCAACAAAAAATCATTAATATTGTATTCCATATTTTGTGAAAAATGTAGGCGAATGAAAAAAATCCTTTCTTCTTCCATATTTGACAAACATCTAACACTTTTGAATATATTTCCTATTCACCTGATTGTTTTACGTAAATCTTGATAAAAAAAGTTAACGTTACAGCATTATGAACACTTTTCAAATACTAAAAATCATGATTGTTTACGTTTTTTGGTGTTAACAATGTGCTATGTTATAGTATGCTTTTTGTTAAAAAAAAACAATGTTTTTTAAATAAATATAATATCAACTATTTATCTAATTAATTACAATTACCTTTGAACCAGTAAATAGAGCCGATTGTTTGTTTACAAGTCTAGAACTGACAATAATTCGGAAATTAATGATGACGAATAATATTCGTTAATCAAATCTTCCTTTCATTTCCCTTTTCTCAATACACTAGCTGAAAACATTCATTTTAGATTGTTTACAAAATAGACCTTGACATAATTTGGAAATTAATGATGACGAATAATATTCTTTAATCAGATCTTCCTTTCATTTCCCTTTTCTCAATACACTAGATGAAAACATTCATTTTAGATTGTTTACAAAATAGACCTTGACATATTTCCATGGTGTAATCAATCTTTTAATTTGGGCGTTAACGCTCTATTGCTCTACTTCTAAAAACCAACGGCGATAAAATTCAGATATATTTGTTAAACTTTTTGGTAGGGAAAACGTGATTTATTATTTTCAGAGGGAAATTATTATTTTAAATTAAGATTTCAGAAAAAAAACCTGACAGTTAATTTCTCTCAGATCATAGCATATTTGTCTATTTTCGGGATTAATTTAGAGTGTGAATCTCTATGTCACGAAGATAAAAACCCCGATGTTAACAAATTATTACTGTACGTGTGTGCTGCGTAAAACCAAACGCTTCTACGTTCTATGGAAATAAAATCAATTTAAGAAAAAGAACACATTTGAATATATAAATGTAATGACCATTTACATGGTTTAGGATTGAAAAGTTAGATAAGTAAGCGATTGGAATTTGTTATTAGAATTAACTAACTATAAATGTATTAATGTCGATAAAACTTACATGCAGTTTTGAATAGAGAAAAAAAATCCTCCAGTTAATAAAAATTAATTTATATAAAAAGCAAAACGACAATATTTCATTGTTAATATTTCACCATACCTTCACGGCTCGAGGATGTTTTAAAAAACAAAAAAGTAACCAATAATTCTTATTGGGGCTAAAAAGAATATGATGTTTGAAATACTAGTTATTCATTCTTAAAAGAAGGAAGGTTATCGTTCACACATTCTATCTATTTTCTTTGAATAATGATTTTTTTAATATTAAAAAACAAAACAAATGTCGTCACCGTTTGTAACCCCAACCCCCATACTTCCAGGATAGTTGATCAACTTTGTGAAATGTATGAGTATGATATGAAGCTACTGCGTCTTATCTTGTGATTTGGATTTCCCTGTCTTGTCTTCAATTAATAAAAATAACAAGTTCACCCTTGCTCTCCTGTGAAAAGGACTGCAATACGTGGACCATTTGCATGTGTTTTTAACTTGAATGTTTAAGTCTTAAGGTAGCAAGGGACAGTTTCAGATAAAGTACCCGTCAATATTTTTGTAAAATTGGGAGTTGCTGTACTTGAAGGCTTATGAGTGTTGTTGCAATTCATGAAATGATTTTTAATGATTATCATTAGGTAGAGGGGTGTCTCTTGTTGAAATTGGTATGCAATGTGTAGGCTCCTAACGTTAAGTACATGAGAATCAGAAGTAAAATTTGAAACTTGCGGCTATGATTGTTGTTTTGACTTTGCACAGTGAAATTGCAAGTTAAAAACGGGAGGTGAAATAACACGTAAAGTAGGTGGACGGGACATAGTAAACTATACACCGATAAGTTTCTGACATGTGATGGTGCAACATGCACACGGTACGGAAGGTCAACCCTTCTCAGAGAATTAGCTGGGAGAGGCGAAAAAGCTGAAACATCATAATAAATGGGCGAAATATGAAAGGTCGAAATCCCAGAAAAACCAGTATGTAGAAAATTTTACATGTTCTGACAAGTAATTTTGCTTAAAAATTGGTGGTTGGCCTTATAAGGAGTTAATTAAAGGTATTTGTGATGAATGGGAACTGAGAAAATTCTAGTTCCAGAGTTCCGAAGGCACAAATCCCCTGGCAACAGTGAATTGTATCTAAAAACTGTCTCGTGCCACCTAAGATTATTCAAGATTCCACCTACTCTATCCCTCTGGTTTTATAATTTGACATGTGCAGGGGATACCAGTGTTATGATGATTGTTAAAAGCAAGGCTGAATATTGCCTTTAACTTCTAAATTTGTACATGTACGTTATATCTCAAATTGCTCTGACCTTTTATCTCAGAATTTAAGGAGTTTATACTTCTACCATAATTATATTAGTGAAAATTACATATATAGTAATGGGCATTCGGTTAATTTTACTATTTGTGCACACATTACGCCTCGCACTATGCAATGGCAGCTTTGTGTAAATTAATTTAATATTTTGATGTATTTTTCTTTAGAGTTTACTTTTAACAAAGTCACATAATTATTCAATCATGCATATGTTTACAGTCACATAAGTATTTAATCATGTTTTACCTTATATGCGTAAAAAATGTAATTCAGAAGTACAATAGCCTCGCATACTAAAAGTAAAGTTATGCTATTTCGGAAACAACGAACCATTATGATTGATATATGCTATTTGATGCATATTGTATATGTAGTTTCGGCATAACAGAAACTTTTTTCATGATACTGAGAGTTCGTATCTTATGCCGATCATTTTTTTTGTCTCTGTACTGTTTACCGACAACTTTACAATGTAATTGTAATTGTTTAAGTAGTGAAACTGGGAGAGAGAGAAAAAGAGAGAAAGAGAAAGAGAGAGAATGAAAGAAAGAGAAAGAGAAATAAGAGGAAACTATTTACACATATACTTTAATAATGAAGCTTGAAACAACAGGAGAAAATCCTAGAAATTATGAAAAATACACAAACTGACCATGCCATGCATTTTCTCCAATTTTCTTTTATATTCCTTGATATATACACATGTATACATTTTATCAATTTAAATTAGTGTCAATCAAAAGTCGTTATGGTATGTTTAATTCATGCATGATACATGTACGTTAAGTGTCAAAATGATTCTTCTGTCCTGATTTTGCGTGTGATTTTAAGACATTCAATACAGGTCGATCAATATTGATGTCTAATATTTTCTAAATTTGTACATTTATTATAATATTTATTACAATAAAAAAATTGGAAAATGAATTAATAGATTTTGTTAAATATTAACTGCAAACAAAATATATTTATATCTAAATAATACCTGAAATTCATGAATGTATGATTCTTCTGAAATTAGCTCTGCACATGAAGAAAGTTGACTCCTAATACCATCAAGAGTTGTTTTGATTTGGCAAGTGATATACATGCATTGATATTGAAAAAAAAAATGGTTTTATTTATAAACATTTTTCTAAATTCATGTTTTGTTAAAAAAAAACAAAAACACAAACTAACACAAAATAGAAACCCAAAACATAAAACTATTCTTAATGTGTTATCGTCATTAAGAAGTCGCAAATCAATGTAAACAATCTATTTTTAATAAAAGTTTTTACTTTTATGGAACGTATGTGCAAGCCTGGGACTGCCACAGGCACACCCTTTCCTTTCTAAGGAAGACGCAAGCATCATTCTTCCAGTAACAAACGCTGTTGTATCTGACCAAACACATATTTCGTGTTGGAGATGGGCATTGAGAGCCATTCGCAAGATTGCAGTATCTGATCTGTTCAAAAGAAATATGTCACATAGGTATAAGTATTTTTTTTTTCATATTTATGCATCAAATTAACTACTAAAAAGGTCAAATTGAATATATTATGCAAAAAAATATCTTGAATTGTTCACTTCCCCTCTCCCAAGTTTTGACCCCTCTGGGGCCAACCAAAAAAAAAATTAAACTTAATACTTTTTTAACATTACCTTTTTTTAACAACACTGCTTCTAGTCTACTTATGATCTCCAAAATTTAAATGACAGTTTTCTCTATATATTGTCTTCTAATTAACATTCAACCTCCATTTGATGACCTTGTCCAATGTACCATAATGATTGCTTAATCAAACTTAAATTTATCATAGTTTTAAAAAAAGAAAAATTAAAAAAAAAAGAAATAGTTTTTGTTTAATATAGAACTTAATTAAATTGATGTAACAATCCGCTCTATTTATATTCCCAAATATGTATATACTTTTTAACAAAGGCAACGTTATTTTATGCCAAAAAACAATCAAGGAGGTTATTAAACGAATGGAGACTTAACCACATGATAATGAAACGGTTTTGGACTTAAGTAACAACTTGTCAATATCAGATAAAATACATTTCTACATTATATTCATATTTACAATTTTAAACGTAATTCTATGACAAAGTATAATTTTATGAATGATTGAAATTTAATTATATGCCTCTTGATCCTGAGGCCTGGTCTTTACTCTGAACAATCATCAAAGCCCTTTACTCAAAGACGCTTTGTGTGAAGTATTGTTGAAATTTGCCTTTTGGCTTTGAAGAAGAGGACAATGTGAAGCAACCACAATGTGATCAGAATAACTCATTTGAGCCTCTGACTAGGGTGTGCAAAATTGAATAATAATTTTCCTTACTTTACAAAAACAGTTATTTCTATAATAACCGTATATCAGTGCATTTCTCTGATATTGGGTAAGTGATGTGGTTGTAGGGTTCCAACTACATCGACTTGTTAGCCATCTGTTATTAACGATAGATCCTGAAAAAAAATATGTATTGAATTTAGCTCTTTTAGTTTAAAATGTTTGTTGTATATTTATTAAAAAATAATACAATATACGTTTTACATCAAACACGTTCATAAACTTCTGGTTAAAAGAAAACGTGTAGGTTTTTCAAAATTAAAATGAAATTTCCATTTTTAACAAAAAAGTAGCTATGAATATATATTCTTCTACATAATCTCTCATATACTTTACAAGATAGAAAAGTAAATTCTTACAGTCTTTTAATTCAGAAATGGTTTAAATTTGACGTTATGACTGATGACGTGATATTATTACCGAAAATGATGTATTCTTGACCAGTCCGAAATGACATGCTACAGCCATTGGAAATTGTATATATTCTTTGTGATCGACGTTGAGGTCCTCCCTATATGTTTTAAATATAAGTATTAAATCAAAAACCGAAATACTAAATTTCAAAATATTCTGAAAAAGTGTTTTGTTTTTAATGTGATTTTTTATAGTATACAAATTTACAGTTATATAATGTGTCATTTGACATAAAATATACTAGATGATATCCCGCGGATAAGCACGGAAATTAACACTTATTCACATAAATATAATACAATGTTTAATATGTTGAATCAGATGTTTTTCATTTTTATATGTATGGTGTCGGACATCTTTCTTAATTGCTTTTCTGAACATATTATATAAAACTGAAATCAAACAACAACTGCTGGCTTGGTATTTAGAGGAGCGGACTGGGATGACAACCTTAACTGAAGTTGATTTTATATACATGCACATGTACAATGTTTCTGACCTTTTTAGGTCACCTGAGTAAACTCAGGTGACCTATTGCTATCTG
>WFKH01003881.1:61279096-61299277 GCA_016163765.1 Magallana hongkongensis
AGAGTAAACACTCAGGTTCCTTGTCTCACCTACTCTTCAGATTTTTTACTGTTAATGCCGATATTTGGTGTGCTTACAGATCTGATCATTCTTCAGTTGTTTGTAGTTTCTTTTAAATATGTAGAACAACAACGCGGAAATTGTTGTTGGAAATCAACAGAAGTCTATTATATGTTAAAGAATATGTGCCACATAGAAACAGTTTACAAACAAAAAACAAAAAAACTGGCGACCGATTTCACTTCTGAGTTTCGATTATAAAATTGCATCCTCGTGTTTAGCATATCGAAAGAAACATATGAATAATTGATTTTTACTGATTTCTTTAGAATTAGCAGAGGAGTTCGCCAAGGGGACCCACTTTCCCCAACATTTACATTTATTTTTAACGCTTGAACTCAGTGCTTCAATCAAAAAATAATCCTAACATAAAAGGGATAAAAATATAAAAAAAACATCGAATATTTAATCACCCAATAGGCGGATGACTCACCTCTAACGTTGGTTGATGATCTCGATAGTTTAAACGCTGCTTTTGAATGTATAGATTCCTTTGCGCACTGTTCTGATCTTAAAACAAACTTTGATCAAACACAAACAGTCTGGATTGGGGTAAAAAGGTCTCTGGTGAGCAAAACCACTCAAATCAACAACTATATTGGAATCACCAAGGAAAGTTAAAGCTGCTAGGTATCATATATGATTGGCAAAGAAGTTGTTTTCACTGATGATAATCTTACAGAAAGTCTATGAAAATATTACTGCATGACTGGGATTTTAAAAAAGGATGACTGCTCTAAACGCCAAATTGTGGGTCGTTTTTCGCTCACTTTTGTTACGTTTATTCCTTGCTCAATATTACCTAAAGTGATTTGCTATAGAGTTTGGTCAATTTCCAATAAAATTTAATTGTCATAATGGTTTTAAACGTTGAATTAAAATAAATCGTTGTTTTATTACCCTTACTGCTCGGAAAATATCTGGAATTTACAATTGTCTGCCCTTGATTGAAGATTATATTCATAAATATGCATAGAGGGTGGAGCTAATATTATAATGAGTGGTTTAAAATAGCGGTACTGTAATTGAAGACTCTCTCTCTCTCTGTCTCTCTCTCTCTCTTTCTCTCTCTCTCTCTGCATGTTGCCATTGTTTTAAGGTTTCAAATCAAAATATATTACATAAAATATCGGCCAGTAAAAGTGTAGCCATTGATGATCGTAAACCAGTGGCTGATGTCAACATTGAACAATTCACGTATTCGAAAAGAATTAACAAGTATATTATTCAATAACGGAAAGAACCGATAATCCGATAATATTGAGGCCTGGGATAAAGTCCTGTAAACCATGATATATTAACATTTTTTTTGGTAAATAACGAGTCTTTGATTTTATTTAAAAAATTGAATACCATCACATTGATTTTTTTTCTTTTTTGAAAAGGGGTCAAGTTTTTATTTCAGTTGTAACATTGAATACCATCACATTGATTTTTTTTCTTTTTTGAAAAGGGGTCAAGTTTTTATTTCAGCTGTAACATTTTTGTTCAATAAATTCCCCCTATAATAATGTTTATGACACTTTCCAAAAATGCAATCATTTTCCGTGACTTTCCTATTCAACAACATTGACAAATATTTCCTATATGCAGCATACCCTCCCACCCCCCACCCTTGAAAAGTCAGCGATGTTGAGGAGTAGTTCGGTTGTTGTAGACTATACAATCATGAATGATTTCCTGTTAATTTAAATTATGTATTTGATTTATTAATATAATCTTAATCCACACTATTACTTACCACACTGAGAGTATCGCCTTTATAAAACTACCTGATCCTAACCACCCTAATAAACCCAAAATTATATAGTTATAATGAAAATAATACTCTTTTGAGATAAAAATAATATTTCTACCCACTGAACGAAACTAAATAGTTGGACTCCCCCTTTTTATAGTAATATTTCTCTAACATAAGAACTATTATATTGTAGATTTCCCCTTCGTTCCATTTCGATCATGTTTATGGCTAAATATTAGTGAGAATACTTCGCTATATCTGATAAAACGTAATAATCTCATAATAATCGGTAGTTTAGCTGATCTTAAAAAAACTACTACTAGATCAATATTTAATACAGTCTCAAAATATGCAAAATGCAAAAGAAATGAAACAAAATAAAAAGAGACATTAGTTAAAATTAGTCTATCAACTATAACTTTGAGAAAGCCTATAAGTATTAAATTACTTGTATAAAAAGAAGAGGCAGAAAAACAGCTTCCAGTTGACAACTGGAGATGTTTCCTCCACCCTTACTTTTTACGCATCATGGTCAGTGGTAAAAGTTTATTTCTAATTACTTACCGTGAGCAAACAAAACTTATCCATACTCATCTCGTGAAGAGTCAGAGACAATAGTATTCACACTTAGGAATTTTGTAAGCCTTTAATCTGGTGAAGAATCAGAAGATTCTCTGTATACAATGTACCTAAACATACGAACGATATCTACATATCATAATTCATATTACTTTAATTTACAAATTTCTGTAAATATTCTGTTACGATATTTCTCTTAAAAGTGGTTTTTGTGTCATTTTCTGTATCCTGGTCCTGGTATATTTTTCTCTAATTTGTACATGCATTGGAACTAAGGCATTCTTAATAATTCATTTGAATCTTTTGAGGAGCATCATTTTAAAGATCTTATTTTTATTCTTATCAACTCGGTATCTTTCTGTAATTCATTCATTTATGTATCTGTTTTCTTTATGTTCAACTACACATCAGTAGTTTTCTGTTCTTTTAATCCAATTTTTGTTAATGATAGTTCAAATACAACTCATTTCGAATCATTATATTAATTACATTATTGAGCATGGTTACGGAGTCATGAATGAGCCGTGAAGCTTTGACCTAATGTCTACCAATGTCTAATGTATACGTGCTTTTATACCTCTGACACGTTTATTTAGTCATATCGTAGGTAGGCTTAAAAGCCAAAGCTATTATACTACTTATTGAAGTTAAGAATAAGTTACAAATAGTCATTTAAGTTGTGCATTCTTTGTAATATTCGTTCTGTCCTGTAAGAATTGTTTGAATAAGGAAATTTTTAGCTGTTTTAGTTGTAGTTTAGATAAAGAACATGGAGTTTATTGATAAAGGACAAACATCACTGAATTATATGTTTAGTTCTCTTTAACATAGATTTACTTAATAGTGGTAAAAGTAAAAAAATGATGTAATTATAAACTTAAACAGTTATTTAATTTCGGATCAATGTTTAAACAACATGGTCTGTTTTCATATCAATAAGTTAAAAAAAATTGTATTAAAAATCACTCTGATAGTGACAAGAATGTTGTAATGGTAAAATGTTTGTACAATGCAGTATTAGAAATGGCGTGTCCGTGACAGTTATCAATTTTTATAATTAGGAATGAAAAGTTTAAGAAGTATACTTGTAAATCATATACATGTCATAACTGACTTCCATGTTCAAAGATACATTTCACCACGAAGAATTGAGCCAATCTTTATTTGAGAGTGGGTTTGAACGATTCATATTGTTGCAAGTAAAATGCAAAGAAATTTGGTTTTGGTTTTTCTTAATCAGTTTTTCGCTAAATGGTATTAGAAACACAGGTTGCAATAAAATACGCTATATATTATGACGCAATAAGGACAACCATATGCTTTTTGGCGAGACAATGTTAAAGCTGAACACCGCTCGTAAACAGGCACTGTCCGCCATATTTCTCTAACCACCGTTATCCCTACAACCCTTATATATATTAAGCTGCTGACCTCTTAGCAGTTTAAAGTATTTTTTCTGTAGAGGTATCACCTGTGTGAACGTACACCTTGGCTAGCCGTGTTACTCGGTCGCGATGAAATTATCAAGTTTTACGCACTTTTATCAAGTCAGGAGAATACAAACATCAAATATACTGGTCAAAATATAATTTACAAATAGAATATGCACATAAAATAAGAATTAAATGCATAAAATCTAAAGACCACAAGATGAATACTACACGTCGGCCACGAGATTCAGGTGTGCAACCGGGTGTAACGAAATGGAAGGGTTTATATACCAGGTACCTGTGTGACGGTGCCTATTTACGAGCGGTGTTCTGCTTTAATTCAAAATCAGTCAACCTCTTTTTGTAAGCTTTTTTTCACAATTCCGTGTTTTGTTTTTTTTTTTTATGATTCGCCTAACCAAGAAAGTAGATCATTAATTAGTTTGAAGCAGATATTTGTGTTTGTTTTGTTAAACAATGTTTTTAATTAAATAATTATAGTCATCACTAGTCGATAAATTATACAAATATTTCAATGAGTTCAGGCAGTATCTACAACAACAGATGGAGCACAAGTACTTGTGAATGGAATGTTGAAACATCTTTACTTACTCAATACCAGAAAAATGCACTGAAATTCGGATATTACAGCAAACATTGTTTATGCGCTGTAAGTCATACAAAATATATGTTATATGTTGATTTTGCCAACCAATGTGGTTTTGTTTAAAAGAAAATAAAGCAAAGACTTAATACATATCCTGTTTTAATTTCTACCGAAATTGAGAGATTGTGAGAACTCTATTTTCATTGTTTTCAGCACAGGTTCATAACATATTTTGCTTTTGAAAAGAGAAGGTGTCGGTTAGTCGGATTCCTATAATTGCTATTCAATAATTAGATATTTCTTTTTGAGAGAGTATATATTGATTTGTTTTTCTTTTTCACAACAGATAGATATCTGCTTGGGTGATCAGTGTTCTAAACCTTCCAATGATAAATGCATCGTTGGTCAAGAGGGGGACTACTCGTGTGTCTTTGAGGAAAACTCCTGTAGACGGGGAAGAAGAGGGTGCGCCTGGCATACTTCTGAATGCCTATGAAGTACATATTTGTACATCTGATTTAGTTTAAAATAAATATATTGAACTTCAAACCAGGTTTTATCCTGAATATATGATAAATATTAAAGTTGATGCCAAAACGCAGCTTTACAAGATCGATTAAATATAAGTCAAACAAACTGTTAAACACCAAATCATTTTCAATATCTTTCTGTTTTACAATATTATACATGTACTAATTAAGAAACTCAACGATGCATGCGAAACCTAATGTAGCATTTATATTTCTGAACGCGACGCACTTATCGATGGAAGGATTCTTTTTAGGAAGAGTCGAATCAAGGTTTTCGGCAGGAAATTTGTTTGGTCATAAAAACGTTTATGTATAAATTTTGAATGATAATGTTTGGTTACTCATTGATTGGGTCCAGACAATGCAACATATAAATATAAGCCATTGGTCGACAAACAAAGAGCATGCCCAAAGGCATATGCATATACAACATTAGTGCTATATAAACGAACATGTAGCTCAAATTCAAAGATCAAAGGTCCAACAACATACAAGTTCAAAGTTAACATTGAGCACATAAAGTTCATATTAGGTATGTTGAGAGCATTGGTCTCGAAAGATGCCAAGGTAAAAGCTTGTAATATTTACAAGCAGTTTATCGATCTAATGCCCGCATATCACATATGTATAGGAAACACAACAGACGTACCGTCTGAGAACTTTGGTGCCCTTAACAACACCTGCAATGGGTAGAAAAAAAAATAATGTTCAGAAGTATTTTCATAATTTCGCTGTTACTTCAAAATCGACGTTAACCGCGTCGGGGTCAACGATGGCGTCAGTTGGGACTTTGACGTAAAAATTGATAAAATAATAAACGTCCTGCACTTTGTATTGCAGCAGAACTAATAAATTGAAATTATTCAATAAAACCGCTATTATATTACTTAATTGTCAATTATAAGTAACCATTCTTGTTTATTTCTCATTTTTAAATTAAAATCCTTTTTAAAAATCCTGTCAACCCACAAAACACGTTTGCTTAAGTGCAGTTTCTCTCGTATATTTTATTATTTTGAGCCTCCCCCCCCAAAAAAAAAAAAAAATAAAAATAAAAATAGAAAAAATAGAGAGACCTAAATACAGTGTATTATCTCGGAGCATACTCTTGCACACAGATTATTTAAATTCCGAAAAAAATAAGAAATGAACGCTTATGAACCATTTATCTTTTTAAAAAAAATATTGGTAGCTAAAGACATACATGAGTTTATAAGACAGAAAAAAAATAAATGGTGAATATAAGAAAAACGATACATTTTTATTTTTTTAATTTACTTCATACATTGTTAATCAGTATCTGAAATGAAAGGCCATTACAGACATCTGTTAAAATTTCAATAAGTGTGAACACACTACTTTGATTGTATGTGTAAACTGTTTTGAAGCCTGTTATGAAGCGTAGTAAGGGTATTGCGCTGGGTAGGAGCACAAGAGTGTTATATCGTGAAACTTGTGCACCATACCGTGCAAGAAACATTTCGGTACGTGTAATATGTAAATCAACTTTAGTTAAACTGAAAGAAAAACATATGGTATTTGTAAGGTATTTGTTATACACGGAAACTGTCGCGTGTGTCAGTTTGGATTGCTACAGCTAACATTAACAAAAGTAAAGAACCTTAATTCTCTCCCTATTTCAGAAAGCTAGTACATGAACATAAACTGAACATAACCTGTTTTTGTATTTGGGCATCGATTATTAGCTTAACTTCGTTTGTTTTGTTTTAAAGCAAATACCATTTTACTGTTTCATACTATTGATTAGAATAATAAATCAAACATTTCCAGCTATTGTTCCCAGGCGTTTTTCAAAGATAATACATTATTACCCATATAGATTTATTTAAGAAAACGAAGTGACTTCAAGGTTTTGCTGATCGGTATTCAGGAGAGTATGTTTACACTTCATTGCTGCACATGAAACGATTCAGTAGATATGTAGATGTTAAAATTATTAAATAATTAAATAAAAAAATATATGGTGTATGAAAAAAATGACAAATAACAAACTGTCAACCATTTCAAAACTCCATAAAATAAAATACAAATTTAAAGCAGAGCAACACGGACCTCTTAAAAGATAGAGGTAAGATCAGGTTCCTAGGAGGAGTGAGCATCCTCTACTGACCGGTCACACCCGCCGTGTGCTATTTGTTGTAATCGGATAAAAAAAAAAGGGAAATTTTTTCCTGAAAACATTCACTCAGTACACTTTGTACTCTATCAAAGCCTCCTCTTTGGTACGCTATCTGGGGAAGATGCATTGAAAGGCCAGAGATACATATTTTTCACCATGCTTTCAGACACTACTTTGTTTCTAAGCAAGGTCGTCAAGGTTTGCAAGTTAGATTTAAATTTGAACACTGTTCGTTATCACCACATGTCATTTAGAGTCTTCCATCTGGATTACAACTTGCATTATATACCATATTGAAAGTATAGTTCAAATAATAAGAATATGTATTGTAATTAATATTCGACAAGTTTCTGTAGATATGTACAGTCTTCAAATGCTTCATGTGCTTCGAATGTACAGCTTAGAATTTCCATCACAAGGTGTTATTACATGTACAAGATGCGTGCTTCTTGGACATAGAGAGAGTATCACATAATTCAATAACGCAGTACTGCAATGGCATTTTAGAACATTTTCTCATTGTTCTGCATATAAAAACACTTCTATCGAATTGTCTGCATTTATGAGCAAATAGTACTGGTGTATGTATACCCGGTGTATTATTTAGCTATGATTCATGAAATGATGCCAAACACTCCTGTATGAAACATGCACATACATGTACAGGAAGACCGTTTTATATAAAGTTGTATCATTACATGTAAGCCCCGTTATCTTTGAAGTCTCCTGTATGACAATCGAAGTTAATACATACTGACAAAAACAAGAATCTCCTCACCTTAAAGCCATTTGTGTTATTTCACATTATTAAACTGAAATAAAAGAAGAAAATAACGTGTTTATAAGAAAATTTCACGATAGTTTTTTAAATGTGTACATGTATTTAACAGGATGACTTACAATTTTACACGCTGACATAAACCAGTTGTCTCTAGATCAAAACAGACTCTACTGTTTTCATCAGGAGTCAATAGAACTTGGTGAAATTGTTCTGGAGGGGATAGTATAGCCTCGAGTTTGTTATTAGAGATAACACCAGTTTGCAAAGAACTCCACTCTCATATGTTACACCTTCTTTTATTTCAGATGAAGTTGATGACTTCTTCTTCTATTCAACTTTTCTTTTTTTTGAATTTCTTCGACGATATTTGGTCCAAATTCCTTTTCCTTTTCTTCATTCTTCTTTCAGCATCTTTGACAGTGCATGATCCAGTAGACAAAGTTAGCTCCTCATGTATCTGTAATAATAAAGCATCGAGTATTAGATTGTTATTCTTCAGTCAAAGAAAATAAATGGTACAACCTTTCTGTATGAATTTACCTGAAGTACATATTGAGCTCCAACATTCTTCTCGCACACTGGCTGCAACTCTAACATTAGAACTCTCAGATGCAGAGTAGAAATTGTTTTGGGGGTTTTCAATGGAGACAACATGATTGAAGTGTTCATTATGTTGAGTCCTTTCAAGTAAAGAAAGTTTCTCTGACTGATTAGCATACGAGGTAAAGTGTTGCTAAAGATCTTGAAACAGATAACAGTCGGTGAGATATTACTTACAGGGTAGATGTTTTGGTTTCCTCATTTTTTTTTTTTGATATTAACACCATTTGACCTGACATGAAGAATGATTGCCATACAGGTGGTGTGAAGTAGGTAGTAGATTCTCTTTCAGAGACACGAGCTCTTCCTTTTTAGATGACACATCTAAGAAAAGCATGTTTTATGTGACTTATAGTTTTCGCACTCAGTATCCTCTCATATTTCGCTTTTTGTATAAATCTTGTCACTACATTTTTGTATGTCAGCATTCACTTCCACTCTCACTTTATGTGTGGTACTGGTATTATCATCAATAACCATAGTTGTTCACCTTGTGTCCTTTGTTTTCGATACTTTTGAGGATTTTTACGGCCATAGATGATTCCATTAATTTTGAGCTTCTTTCCCAATTCTTTCTGCAGGTATGTTCTTTTCTTCACGTCCGAGGACCGGAGCTCAGCACTTACATATTCTGCACGTATTTGCCTTTACATCATACCCTACAACCTTTCGAGTTTTACATCCAATCATTGATTCATGACCTAAAAAAAGTGAATGAACCTTTTATTTTTTATATGCATTTGTGTGACTCTATATATAACTTTCTATCAGTAATACTTGAATGTTCCTATGCATATCTTCAACTTGAAAATTGACTTATTATATACCGCATCATCACATTTTGGGGCCTTAAAACGATTAAAAAAATTCTTATACACTCCACTACGTACTGTTATTTCATTTCATATTCATTTATGCATTAATAAAATTCATTCATCATAATAATTTTATAAAATTCACAATGTATGATACCTGATAAGCTGTTGTAGTTTCTTTCACTACCTCTATTTTGCCAGCCAGCATCGTAAGACAGTATCAAATCTGTATCACTAGAAAAAAGTGGAATATTTATAAATTATTAAGCATGCAAATCATACATGTATACTTTCGAAGAAAATGTTTACTGATACTGTGAAAAATATCATAAAAGTTTGTTATTTGATTTTTTGATTAATTTATTGAAACAAATATGCAAATTTGAACTTTACAATAACAAATTTTACCCTGATAAGTCTGCTTCCTTCTCCAATGCATTGCTGCATGTAGTTTTAGCAAATGATTTAAATACAGGGCCTTTCTCTCTCTCTCTCTAAAATACTGTGAGCCAGGCAATGGATGTGTAATGTAGAAAACTGCTTTGTAATAACAGCTTCTACAACTCCTGCATGGGCTAAAGCTACAATAAACTACATATATAGGAAAAGTTTACAAACTTATCAACATTATCATCATGAGTATTACGGTGAATCTGAATACTTGTATAAAAAAAAGTTAAGAGCATCACGTAAGTAGGCTGCTTATTGTATTCTCATACTACCGTTCTGTGATTTATTCACATTCTTATTTATAATAAAAGCAGATTTAATGTAAATTATATTTGAATAACACAGGATGAAACTGTGCCATTCAGTCAACTGAAATGTGACTGAATAATGACTAAAAGGTCGCTGAATGTTGACTGAATGGCAGAGCTTCATCCTGTGTAATATGCACATGTGCAACTAAAGCTAATATCAGATGCATATTGATATATACATATCTATAAATTCGTATATACATACCAACGCCAAGTTAAGTATTCAAATCAAATGGACTTTGACTATTTACACCAATGCTGTTTCTATTTCCTGTTGGTACAATAGTCAACTCCTTGCAGCAGGTAAAGAGTGTAAAAAAGGTTCGCAAGACCATACTGTTTCTCTTTTAAAAACTTTGCTAAATTTAGAAGTTTATGGCACACAAAACATCCTCGCTCTAGATGATCAAGCTACGACTTTTCGCCCATTTAAAAATTTGGTAATTGAACATCGAGGAAATTCTTCACACACATTATCACAGTGATCTAACTCCAAACCAGATCTTACATCATGTACGACAATTGTATTAATAAAAGGATGTTTACCAATCAAATTTAATTTTATTTGTAATACATGTAGATACAAATACCCTAATTTTCACTCACACAAAACATTAAAGAATAGTGCAAATGTTTTTATTTTGCAAATTAAATTCTAAATTTAATTCTCGATGCTGCAATAAAAAAGCACGACGTTTTGTTTTTGTCAATTGTTACGTCAGAGTCTCAACTGACGTCATCGTTAGACGTTGACTCCGACGTGGATGATGTCGATTTTTTAGAAGCGGTAAAATGATTAAAATACTTCTGAACATTATTCTAACGATTCGTTTCACTCACTAAAATGATATATCTTTGTTTTTTAATCTAATTTTTACATTGTAAACCTGTTTCTGAATTAAAATTACATCACAAAGATATTGTTATGTTAAAAACTCATTTAGTGTGAATACATCACTTTGACTATATACGCATGTACATGAGCCTGTTATAGAGCGTGTTTGTGTCGTGTATAAAATAGGGTCGAATCGTGAAACAAGTGCCCCGTACCGTGCAAGAAACATTTCGGTTCTTGCAATATGTGAATCAGCTTTAGTTAAACTGAACAACATATAGTATTTGTAGTGTTATACAAGAAAACCGCCCCGTATGACAGCTTGGATTGTTACATTTAACATTAACAAAAGTAATGAACCTTAATTTTATTCCTACATCAGTATGCTACAAATGAAATACATGAGAATAACCTGTTCTTGTAATTGGACATTAAGTATTAAGTCAAATTCGTTTGTTTTGATTCACCAATTAACATTAGATTTGTTTTCAAGGTGATTAAAAATAGTGTTCTTATGGAAGCTTTCATGCGTGATTTGTATTATAATACCAATCGAAAGTGCACGTTTATATGACAAAGCTAACTTGAAAGATTACTAATAATCGTTGTACATTCCAGAATTATGCATTATCTTTAACAAGGTAGTCCTTGTTTAAGACAGAATAGTTTAGGTATGTAAATAAAACCAACAAATTAATTATACATATTTTAACATTAAACTTCTATTAAATGTTAAAAAATTTGCATAAATGTATTTTTTACATGTCTCTTTTCAGGTGATTTAGTACTTAAAACGACACATTTATGATAACAAAAAAGTCATCATGCAAGACTAGACAATATTATTAGTTGGCAAGACATATTACATTAAACATTTTCAGGGGCGGTACATGTGGAACGTGACAATTGCGTTTATGTCAAGAAATTTTGGATTTTAAACATATTGTTTGAAAATTAGAGACTAAAACGGACGGCGATCCGAGCAATAGTATACACCTTTTCATTTCGTTGTTCAAACCATATTTTAAAAGCAAACAATATGTAGATGTCGTCTTTATATTTTAATGATCCTGAATTGGTTAAGGATTAAAAGATTTGATTTTAGTTTAAAAATTATTGTAGTTCTATAGTCATGCAAATACTCATCATTTTGTTTTGAATTTGCGATGAAAGTGTAGGTTTCTTGGATCAATTCTATATTAATGAAAATATTTTCTTTGCGCATGATTTTACAAACTATTCTAAACAGGTCCATTTTGTTTGTCAATAAGTTTAAAATACTAATAAAATATGATGGTGTGATACCCTCCGTTATATATTTTGAAAAAAGCGAAGCCTAGATTATCAATATAAAATTTCTTTACATTGTAATGTTTTGCTTAAATTTCAGTCATTTTGAATAAAACCAATATCACAATTAACATGTAACGTTATTTTTTTTTCATAAAACGTTAAATAAAATTATCTGAAACAAAGCATTCTATTTAAAGAAAACAATGAAATGAATGAAAGGGGTTTTTTTTTTCAGAAAAATTTGAAAGTAAGAATATTATATACACTACTTTTTATAAGAATGTAATTTTCAACACTGTAAGTTTAAGAACACATAGACATCCTCTTATGCTGTGTTAATCTAAGTAATTAAGTTTGGTATTTGTATTACATTTTAAAGAAAAATCCCCCATTTTTTTTCTAAATCTTGCCTCATAACATGGCGACATGAATATGATATGAATACAATGTTAAAGCAAAATGTTGTATGAAATTCACACCGGAATCCTAAAATCCTCTAAAATTAAATGCAACAGTGTAATTCCCCTCAATTCCTATTCAGCATATTAAATATGTTCAAGGATGCAACAACATAAATAAATATCCAAACCAAACGCAAAGCGGGATTGTCAATATGACAATCCCGCTACATAAAAATTTAATTTTTCCAATGCTAATTCATATGCATGAAATGTAAGTCGTGCAACATGTCAAAAACGTAAATTAGACAGCGTTACGTAATTCTTATCTTTGCACTTCAGAAAACATCAGAATAGAAATCGTAACAAACATGACATTAATAATCAATTATGCTTTTTGGAAAAAGTTTAAATTTGAATGCCAAATATAACGCCAATATAGTATTCATTTTCATTTAATAACGTTTGTATACCTAGAATAATTCTATATGTTTTTAAGCAACAAATTAATGAATTTCCACTCATTGAATGGTTTAATCAGCTAATGTTAAAAAAGCAAAATTAGACATAACAGGTTTCATCAAAGGTTTTCGAACGATATTTAAGTGGATTCTTCCTCTGTTCCGTTGTAGAGATACGATACTCTGTTTTCTAAGCAAACCCATTTTGATCTTTCTTCGTCGTATCAATATTAACTTGACTGAAATTTTCATTAGTCATCATATGATATATAAGAAAGTAATATGACAACTTTTTTGGATTGTATGTGATGTACGTATTATACGGCTTAAAAGTTCACTCTTGCAACGAAAGTTTTATTTGTAATGACCTGCTAGTCTTGGAATGAATAGAAAAATCATTTTTGTAGAATTCCGTTGTTGAAAGAAGCTTTGTGTTAATTAATAGAAATATATTTAAATATAACCGAAAACGTATCTGGCCGAGAGTCTAATTAAGCACATTGTTTTCTAATCTTAATGTCTTAATGGCCTGTTGTCGAATAAACAACCTTTAAAGAAAAGTGCATAATCACATTTGAAAAATTTACCTTTTTAAGAAGTTTTGATTTTTTTAATGTTTTTTTTCTGAATAACAAAATATTTAGCATATGATATATTTTTTATTAATACAACGGCAAAAAAAAAATCTGTGAAAACCTCGTTCATTAATTTAAATCATTTTTTTTTCAAAATTTCAACCACGTCAAAATGTTAATGTATGCAATTGATATTTATTAAATATATGATCAGATCATTTCTCCTATGAAACATCTAACTTTATTTTCAGAGTAACTTTTGTATTGAATTGATTTTTTTTTAAGTTATAAGGACATAGATAATGAAGAGAAAACAAACTGGCCCCTCCCAGACCGATGACGTGGTTTATACAGTGAAAATAATCCAAAATTATAAGGTGAGTTTCTACATCATTTTGGGACACCGTGAGGAAAAAAATGCAAATTAAAAAACAAATGGATCAAATTTCAGAAAAAATAATAGTTTTTAACAAAAGTTTAGCTACTTGTAATGTCAAATTGTATTTGTTTTTGAGGGAGTAGGGTGGGGTCTTTAATTTGAGGGGTTCACTTGAACTTCTCACAAAGTTAGGGGGAATTTTATAAAGCGGATCACTTGTACGCATACATATGATAAAGACTGTGTTTCATGGTTACTTGATAATATATACCCGTGGGTGAGTGTAATGCAATTCAAAATTTTCTTGACTCTATTTGTACTTTTAGTCCTTTATATTGTTGGTATTTTTGTAGAGAGGCCGTTATCATATAGGACGCCGTGTACAAAAAATATTCACCGCCTCCAACTCAGCAGCCTGTGGCTCCTTTTTTGAGATTGGCAGGGAGTACATCACTACCGATAAAACCAGCTAAAAATTATTTTCATTTCTACCACATTTTTACAATTATAAACTTGATTAGGACAGTTCCAAACCAAGCGTAATCTGTTTCAATAAAATTAAGCAGTTTTATGAACGGTAGGGTTATGTTTTTCAAACTATCTTGTATAATTGATTTTTTTTTCAATAAATACACACAGAGAGGAATTGAGCTCTGTAAATCGAAATACTGTACAACTTCTAAACATAACGCCCCACAGATTCATACAATTTAAGCGCAGGTCATGAAGACGTAGACAAAAAATTGTTATAAGTTCGTTTTCTTTATCCAAACCATAAGAGCAATGTAAACATATTTTTTTTAAAATTATAATCGTGTTCAAATTATGTCAGGATTGTATCTTGTGTTCGTTTTTAAATACGAAAATGAAATAATAATTTGTCGGCCACGATGCAATAATTAGCAAGAAAGTAATAAACAACATTTAGATAATTTCAGCAAGTACTGCCTTTTTTCGTGTTATTAAAATTTATCTAACCTTTGAATTAATATATAATGATTTGATAATGTAGAAATCAGTACACTTCTACTAAAGTGAAAAATCAAAACAAGTTCCATGAGAAAAGTAAAATGAATTAATTTTATTCTTTTTGCAATTTATAGTTATAATAAATTGGATACTTTTCAGGATCCATTCGAGATAACAAATGGAGAACAAATTTGTGTAGCTGGAACCTTCAAACATCTTCTCTTACTCAATATCAGAGGGATGCACTTAAACTTGGATTCTATAAGAACAGTTGTTCGTGCAATGTAAGTCTTGACATAGCATGCTTCCTAGCAATAACCCGCTAAAAAGCGTATTGCATGGCAATAATTACAAAATATATAGTATAAAATTAAAACCTTCTCTAACAAACAAACATTCTACCAAATCTCGTTGTGAATTTGTGTAATACGAAAGCTTGTTAAATTTCATTTTAAAATTTGTATCGTATTACTTGCACAAGAATGCATGCGATTATTTTCCCTTACAGGTTGTTCAAAGTGTGTTTCGGTGGACAGTGTCCTCAACCTTCACGAGACAAGTGTGTCGTTAATCAGGGTGCTGATTTCTCGTGTTTCTTCAGAGAGAATTCATGTGAACGGACTAAATATGGCTGTGGCTGGCGTTCTCCTGCTTGTATTTAACATCAAATATGAGCTATTTAAACAATTTGAACAACTTGCATTGAAAAAACATGTAGAATTTTTTTAAATGTATTTTTTTTATACGTTTATGAATGTTTCTTGTTTCTTAATAAAAACACATGTTTTTTTTAGGATGGATTATTGCTTTTTTTTCTGTCAGTGTACCAAAATTATTATTAAACAAAGTCGCGTTAAAAACATTATTATGTTGTGTGAATCTCACGTAAGCAAAGCAGAGGCATTTTCGATGCTGCACGGAAGTGTTTATAATTAAAACTCTTTAAAATACGTTTGAAATTTTTTTAATAACCAACCGCCAAAAAGGCGGTCTGTCCGGTATATGATATGAAACTAAAAAGTAGCTGTTTCTGGGAGCTGTTTCTGGGAGTAAGACGGTCTAGCTCAACAAAGAACTTTGCCTACGCACAAATATATATACGGTTTTGAATGTATGCGTAGACCGTTTCAGCCAATTTTTTTTAATATCAGAAATGAATATCCTTCTCATTATCATAGCGACTTTGTTTGATACTATTATATTTAACTTTGGGAACTTACGATTTTCCACCAGACATTTTGCGTTGACCTTGTCAAAGTGTACTTGGAAAATATCCTGTTTACTGTGTATAAACGATGAGAACAGAATTACAGCCTCTGATGACTCTTTTATTATTATGTGACATTTTTACAATACATATAAATTATAATCAACTTTGACACACACTAATATTCTTAACATAAACTAAATAAATAAATAAAAAAATAAAATAAAAAGAAAAGAAGACATTAGTTGAAACTCTTGAGTCTTATCAACTAAAACTTTGAGAACGCGTGTTAATATTATATTAATGTATAAAAAAAAAAGGAGGCAGAAAAATAGCTACCAGTTGACAATGCAGGTCTTTAACCATGGCACTTCATTCCCTTACAAACTGTGAGCGTTCTTGCTTATTGTCTATCTTAGTAAATATTCCTATGCAAATTAACAGCTTTTGTTTTAATCAGGTCACAGAATCATTTTAATCATCATAGTTGTGAATGGTTGACAGTTTTTCCTCTGCTGTTTGCAATAAGGATATCATTATCTTCTCTCAATTTTATTACACTAATGTTAAATAAAAAAAGGGGTTTTTCGAGTTTTCATATGAACGGTCAAAACTAATCACAAATATTTATTAGTTCATGTTTGTTTGTATTTATTAAAGCAAAGGCATATATTGTGTCTGATACACAGTTGATTTTTTTAATGATAAGACAGTAAATGAAAACAAAAACACATAAAATCTCTCTCTCTCTCTCTCTCTCTCTCTCTCTCTCTCTCTCTCTCTCTGAGATTCTTTATAGAGCCTATTAAAAAGTCGACATAGCTTGAAATATTCTAGGATAAAGTTATGTTGCTACTTTTTGATAATATGCAAGACAACAAAATCATCTTTACAACATCGTCGAAGAATTAGCGTTATGACTTACTTGCAAAAAGGGAATAAATATCAACCTATCTTTTTTAAACAAAAAGGGGGTGATTAACAACACGCATAGTATACAATAATGATTTTACTGGGATAAAAGATAGTGTAGAATTTAGCTGTAGCTGTAGCATTATATCACTTTTTCACAAATAAACGAGTTCAAATAAGAACATCGTCTATCATTCCACTTCCCATCGTAGGTCATGTCAATGCAGTCACGAGTCGGAGCTTGGTCGGGATGAACTATGCTAGGATTACCTGGGGACCAGTAAAAGAAGCCAATCGTCGTGTTCGAGTGGTCCCATACGAATTGACCTTCAGTCGCAATGTCATTACCGCCTGTCCAAGGTGTACATCCATGGAAAGTAAAACAACCCTCTGAAATTGAACAAATGGTTTCCTTTAATAATTTAATCATTAAATTTATTTTATACAAAAACCAAAGCTAATTTCAACGCAAAGCCTGATACAAGCCTTCTTATTACATTAAGATTTTGAAGAAGAAACAAATCATGAACATTCAACTATTAATATCGCTTGCTGCATTTCTGAACACTGAAATATTAATTTCCGAGCCTTTTAAACTTTGAAAACGTCCATTCAACTACTTTAGTAGAGATAAAACCAGATCTGATACTCAAGTTAAATGAAATGCGAAGACAGTTTACCTTTCTTAAGAAATGTAGTCCACAGCCAAACAGATTCCTTTTTAGTTTCAATCTCCACCAAATGTGCACATATTTTCTGACATCCCAGCTATTTTGTTAAAAACAGTTGTTTTAGTGGAAATAGAGGGACAATAAAAAAAAAACCCAGTGTAATCCTCCAGAGATGTACAAATTAAACACGAAATGTATAGAAATTATGAATAAAACCAAAAGTAGTTTTACCCGGCACCGATGTGGTTATGTTATAGTAACAGTTGTTCTTTTTGATTTGATATGCAGAATAGCCAAGCAAGATTTCAAAAGAAGTCAATATCTGATTAATATTATTATATTAAATTTAGCACCGTTTATATCATTGATGCAGTATGACCCTCATTTACAAAAAAAAAAGAAAAAAAAAAGAAATAGTTTTATATTGTTTGGAGGCACTATTAATATCCAACTCTCATTTACTCTAGTTCTACCTCTTTATCAAATCACACATTGTTTTCTTTTATTTCCTTTAAATTTGAAAATAATTGGTTTATAGATCATTGTCAAAAATTGAAATAAAATATATCGAGGTTCAAAGCGGTATTCATATTTCGTGATATCATTTGCATAAACAAAGTATTGCAGTAATCAAAATGAATTGTTAATCTAAGGTAAAAATATAATTTTTCTGAAAAAAATGGAAATTAATCAAATGAATCAATCAAATGATTAAAGTCAACGTAATAGTTAATCATTTTACTGATCCACTTCAATACCTTGGCGTCTCTCCATTTGACTTTTTCTTTTCCATAGAAGTAAAAATGACCAAAATATTCTACCCAGTTCAACTCTGAGAAAAAAGAGCATTAAACTGTAGCAGACTGTTTGTATTGAGAGTCAATGATTAATTCCAAGGCATCATATGTTAAAAAAAAATAAAAAAAAAAAATGACAATTTACCTTTTTTGAAATAAAGCAATCGGGGAGATGCCGGAACGACATACTTATACGAGTAGCTTCCCTTCTTTACATAATGGTGTCCAATGCATTGCCCGCTTGTCTCGCTGTAAAGGAACTCAATGCAGTAGTCGTCTCCAGTACAAAGTCCTGCACAATGAACAAAACTTACACCTTCTCCATTAAGCACGGTTAGGGATGAGCTAGTCACTTCTTTGTACAATCTGGAATACCAAGTCTGTTTTTGCAGACAATGGACTGAAAATAAGATAACAACAATAAACCAACACGATATTCTAAACATGGTTTCAACTGTATGATAGTTTACTGTTTGAGGTGAAATGTTCATATAGACACAATTAGTATTTTAGCATTATATAAATCAATGCAAGTATTGATTTTCATTGATATTTAAAAAGAAAAAAAGAATTTCAAACATCATGCTAAAGATCATAGAATTATCAGGAGAAAAGGTTTATGTTCTGTATTTTCTTTGAAGGATATGCAAATAATAATTTTTGTCCAAAATTTAAAATTCTATTTATAAATTAAATATATATTTTTTTCTTAATTGCCTCTTCGGATAGATGAAATGATGTTGAAAAACACTTTCTTCTATTCCCAAAAGACAAATTCAAATATGATTCCCTGCATTCTGAGTAATTGGCAATTAACCATTGGAAGTCTCAAAAGTTTTACATTCTAAGAAACATTTAGTTTTCAGGGATGTTTTTTCTGATCTATCAAACAAAATATTACATGGATAATGAAGTTCGAATACTCAAAAGTTTTACATTCTAAGAAACATTTTGTTTTTAGGGATGCTTTTCTGATCTATCAAACAAAACATTCCATGAATAATGAAGATCTGTCAAAATTCAGAGAGAATAAGTATAAACTAGTTTTCAAATAAACAGAGAAATTAACTATGCGATGTATACCACATTGACCCTCTAAGACCGACGTTGAACAGTATTGCGACCCTTTCGTAAAGGTATTGCAAAGTAATGTATAAAATATAGAGCCTTATACACTTTTCCATCTAATCAGCTGTTGTAAATATTTCACTTAGTGTTGATCCAAACTGTTTATAACTTTCTGTGTTCACAGTGACATCAGATTTTCCTTTGTTGCTATTGTAAATAAAAGAAATAATTTGATTTTGCAGAGACTTTTGAACAATGTAATCAAATTTTAATTTCATCTACGCAAAGCTATCATTATTAGACTGAATTGTAAAATTAATATATCGATTAACTTATTAAAGGTGCCTTTTGGTGTTCATTCTATGAAAAATAGTAATTAGCATGTCTACTCAATATCATTCTTTACAGATATGATAAATCTGCTATTTTTCAGCTTATTAAGTTAGATTTGTCACATTAACAAGCTCTCTATAAAGTTTTCTTTATCTAAACAAGAGGCCCACATGCCTTAACGGTCACCTGAGTAGCATAGCCCTTAAATTGACCTGTCGGTTCCCATGAATCTTAAGCTT